>JAAGKR010007878.1:0-23343 GCA_011419295.1 Clarias macrocephalus | reverse complement strand
GCAGGAGCCTGCCTGCATCTATCACATGTGGTATCTATATCGGCTTTGATCTTAGAAAGTCTGACTTTTGACCAATGTAGACGATGCACAATCTTAAAGTGTATTACAGCATGTCTAAGGCAAATGGATGATGAGAAAAGTCCCTGTAGTATTTTATAGAAGGAATATGTATACTATCAAAAAAGATGTCTAAGGCAAGAGGATCGACACATGAATCGGAAGCCTTGTTGACAGGAGATCAAACTCAGTCTGCAATAGTATCCGCTTTTTCATTGCATCTGCAGAGGGTAAATAACTATATAGTCTGTCTAATTCCAGTATCTCATCAGTCATATTTGGTAACCGAGAGGAAAGATTCGAGAAAAATGAAGGGTTATCCCAGTTTGGTGCATAAATATTGGCTAGGATGACTGGGAGGGAATAAAGCTGGCCCACCACAATAACATATCGCCCTAAGGAATCAGCCTCTACACTAGTCATAGTGAATGGCGTATTTTTCTTAATAAGTATGGCCACACCTCTAGCTTTCGAATGAGAAATGGATGATGAGAAAAGTCCCTGTAGTATTTTGTGCCAGATTTTCTCTGAAGTTGGTTCATCTAAATCTGTCTCCCATTTATTTCTGAGTAAATCTAAAGGTGTTGAATCATACATACTGAGTAATTCATAAATCCTGCGTATAGTTTGTTTTTGTACTGATTTACATTCAAATATTGAATCTAATAAAGAAAGTGGAGGGCATGATGGGAAATTATTAGAATTCAATGCCACAAAGTTCCGAAGCTGCAAGTATCTATAAAAATGTGATTTGGGAATGTCGTATTTCTGTACCAACTGTTCGAAGGATGCAACATTTCCATCAATATCAAGTTCATACAGTGAGACCAAACCCTTTCTAGCCCAAACTTCAAAAGCATTCTCCATCATTGATGGAACAAACATGTCATTTTTAGCAATTGGGGCAGCCTGTGGTAAGTCTTTAAGGGAAAAAGTCTGACCTGATTCCAAATTTTAACTGAATGTATAACAACTGGTTTAGAGGTCAAACTAGAGATTGGTTGAACAACTGGTATTTTGGAACACAATAATGCTATTAGAGAAGTGGGGCTAACTGAAGCCCCCTCCAGAGTTGTCCAAACAGGGGGATTGTCATTATGTAACCAGAACATCAGTGCTCTTACATTGGCTGCCCAATAATAATACAAGAAATTTGGAAGTGCCATCCCTCCTTTTGCACGAGGTCTCTGCAGTATGCTTCTTTTAATTCTTGGTGTTTTTTTTTTGTTCCAAATAAAGGTTGAAATCTGATTATTTAATTTGGAGAAAAAAGATTTTGTTAAGAATAACGGAAGACATTGAAAGATATACAAAAACTTGGTCAATACACTCATTTTTATTGTATTAATTCTTCCACCCAATGAAAGATGGAGTGCTCAAGGTCTTGTTTGAAATTAGATAAAAGAGGTGGATAATTGGCTTCATACAAGTTCTTATGATCATGCGTAACCCAGATCCCAAGGCATTAAATTTTTTTTGAGCTAATGAAAAAGAGAACTGAGCCTAAAGACGACAGACTGACTCCATCACCAACAGGCATCAGTTTACTTTTCTGGAAATTAACTTTCTAGCCAGATATTTTGCCAAAATCTGTAAGTAGAGTCACTAACTTAGGTAAGTTTGTCAGGGGTTGTGACAAGTATAATAACATGTCGTCCGCATAAAGCGAAAAGCTCCAATCCTGCCCGCTGAATAGCCTTGATATCGGCTCTCTGTCTCAGGTTTAAAGCAAGTGGTTCCATCGCGACTGCAAATAGAAGTGGAGACAGAGGGCATCCCTGCCTCGTGCCGCGTTGAAGCTCAGAATAATCAGATATGCTGTTATTAGTGCACACAGCAGCTAATGGAGACGTATATAAAAGCTTTATCCATGACATAAGCTTACGACTTCTCGAGTGTATTGAAAAGATAACACCACTCCACACGGTCAAATGCCTTTTCCGCATCCAATGAGAGAACGACCTCCGGTGTGCCGGGTGGAGACGGGCCATGAAGAATGTTCAACAGTCGTCTAATGTTAAAAAAAGAATAACGATTCTTAATAAGCCCTGTTTGGTCAGGTGATATGATGCAGGGCAACGTCCTCTCTAAACGTCGCGCAAGGATTTTAGCAAGCACTTTGGCATCAGTATTAAGAAGGGAGATTGGACGCTATGAGCTGCACTCGAGAGGGTTCTTGTCTTTTTTAAGGATTAATGAAATAACTGCCCGACGCATGGTTGGTGGTAGGGATTTTAATAGAAGTGACTCTTCAAAAACCGATAACAATAAAGGGAAAAGCTGCTCTGAATTTTTTTTTTTTAAAGAAGTCTGTTGGAAAACCATCCGGTCCCGGTGATTTGCCACTCTGCATAGATCTAATTGCTGATGCTATACCGTGAGATTTTCTTCCCATTCAGCAGCCGTCACTGGATTTATAGAAGGAATATGAATACTATCAAAAAAGATGTCTAAGGCAAGAGGAGCGACACATGAATCGGAAGCGTATAGTGACTGGTAATAATTTTGGAAATCTGAATTCATTTTAAGGCTATCAGTATTTTTTAAGCCCTGCTCATCATTAATTACAGGAATGGACTGATTGGCAGTCCTTTGTCTTAGCTGATGAGCAAGTGTTCCCCATGCTCATAGGACATATGTCTTGATTTAGAAATAAGATATTCAGCCTGCCTTGTTGACAGGAGATCAACCTCAGTCTGCAATAGTATCCGCTTTTTCATTGTATCTGCAGAGGGTATATAACTACATAGTCTGTCTAATTCCAGTATCTCATCAGCCAGCTCTCTCAGTGTTGTTTTTATTTTTCCTTGCGCAATATGAAATTATCCGGCCTCGTAAATATGCCTTAAGTGACTCCCATATAGTTGAAGAGGCCATCCCTGGTGCTTGATTGATCTCAAGGAATAATGCGATCTCTGAGGAAATTAATTCGGCAAACGCTTCCTCTGAAGGGGGACGGTAAGTGGGTTGTGTATTGGGGATACGCATTTTCATAGTTAGGGGACGATGATCAGATATAACTATAGCTCCTTAATGACACTTGGTAATGAAAGGAAGAAGTCTCTTGTCCAGAAAAAAAAGATCTATACAGGAAAAAGTTTTATGAATGGAGGACAAGAAGGAATATTCTCTGGAAGTGGGATTACGAAACCGCCAAACCTCAGCTATACCATATGATTTAAGAAAAAGTTTAATTGTACGTGCTGATTTAGAAGGGAGCTTTTTTGGATGAACTACGGTCTAAAACGGGGGACAGTGCACAGTTCGTGTCGCCACCAAGAATAAGGTGGTGTGATGTCATATTTGGTAACCGAGAGGAAAGATTCGAGAAAAATGAAGGGTTATCCCAGTTTGGTGCATAAATATTGGCTAGGATGACTGGGAGGGAATAAAGCTGACCACCACGATAACACATCGCCCTAAGGAATCAGCCTCTACACTAGTCATAGTGAATGGCGTATTTTTCTTAATAAGTATGGCCACACCTCTAGCTTTCGAATGAGAATTGGAGTGATGTATCTGTTCCGCCCAACTCGCTCTAAGCCGGAAATGATCCGTTGTACGTAAATGAGTCTCCTGAAGAAATGTGATGTCTTCATCAAGTTGTTTTAAATGTGCAAATATCTTTTTACGTTTTACTGGATAGTTAAGTGACTTAACATTCCAGCTCACCAAATTGACTGACCAGCCATCCAGCCCATTGGAGGCTTTTATAGCTGTCATCTTAAAGAGAAGTGTTATATGAAATCCATAAGAGCAACATGACAACAAGTGAAAAGAGCGAGAGCACCCCCCCAACAAAGCATTTAACTGGACAGCAATTAAATAAATACCCAATAAATTTCTGACAAAACATTTTATATATGCCTGGAGTAATGTGAGACTTGTTAAAATGCTCTAAATTATCAAAGTACTTTTTGTATCTGTAAAAAAATCCTTACAGATTAGTATTGTGTTGGTAATCGTAGGGTTGAGAGGTAATAAGCATGTAACAAACATGCACTAAGTTGATTCTGATGGCTCCAGTTCCACCTGATTGTTCTCACACTCTCAGAACACTTTGTTCTTCTTTATCTAAAAGTTATTTGCGTTGTAATGGTAGGCCAGAACATTACAACACAAAATATAGTTGCCTCACACACACAAAAACGGAATCACTGCTGTCATCACACCGGCCTGATTTGGTGGCAATTGTATGAATCCTCTAGGAGGAAAATATAAAATTCCATTGGGTGCATTTTTGCAAACAACCCAAAACGTCCTGATAAGTGGAGATAAGTGGCCATGACATGCTAACTTCGTGAGCTCTAAATGTGCACCGGGTTTCACAAGTATATATGCAAGTGTGTATGAGCTATGCAGCAAAATCCAGTGTGAGCCGCTAGGGCATCCTAAAGGCAGCAGATTCCAACCTGTCTGTCGATTTTCATGACTTTTTGAGCATGTTAAGTCCCACCCCCCCAAAAAAAAACCCAGATGCTGGAAACAAAAATCCTTAGAAAAACAAGAGAGCACTCAACACGCTTAACACCAGCACTATCATAGTGCTGATGATGACATAATATCCATGATGTAATCATGCCGATGTCAAACAATCGTGCATAGTATTGTGTAAGTTTCCCATGCGCAGCTTTGGCAACTTTGGCCTCATGCACTGTGGCTCCACAAGACCTCTAAGGGAAGTGGAGGGGTGTCCGGGACCAGAATGTAGGCAGAGGATTGTGGGCAGTGCAGTGAGTTGAAAATAAATAGATTGAAACATGATAATAAATTAAAAAAAAAACAGAATGAAAATAAATAAACTCCTGAAATATATCAGTCTGTGTGTAATGAATCTATATAATCCGAGTGTCAATTTTGAATTTAATTACTGAAATAAATCAACCTTTCGATTATGTTTATTTGTACTTTATTGAGATGCACCTGTACATGTAAACAATTTGTAAGGTGCTACCATATGTAAACATTCTGAAGTTTTGAGTCTAAAGACATTTGTAAAGTGGAAGACAGCAGCAGTATGACATTGGCGCAAAAAGACCAATAAAAATGTAAAAGTGCAAACTGTGTCAGATTTAAAGAATTTGTACATGTAACCATTTAAAAAAAAAATTGATATTTGTAAACAGGTCCATGTGTACAGAATTCTGTAAACAGCGATGAGTAGAATCACTATAAATTCCCGTGGTAGGTAGAAGGGTCGGCACTTGATAATAATAATTATCATAATAATAATAATTTAAAAAAGAAAACTGTGTGCGGAAATAAAAAATAAAAAAAGGTGTAATGCAGTATGTATCAATGAAAATCATCAGATTATCCATGTTGAGCAAACCGAGGATGACGGTGGGAAGGAAAAACTTCCCGGGATGACAACTGAAAAAAATAAAAAAAATCTAAAAAAAACAGCGACCCAAATTTATCTATGTGATTTTAGAAATGTACCTGCTTTATCTTCACACTCACTTTGTGCATTTTTGTTTTTTCTCCACACGCCTTCAAATACTTTTACACTAATATACAGTATGTGACATTATTTGAATACAAATCATTTGTAATTAATACACTTGTCCTCTTCGTGTTAACTTTTGCCTTTTAAGCCATTATTTTATTATTGTAATAATTTTGATCTTTTTTAAGTACTCGTGTGAGTATGTTAATAAATTGTCATAAAGCAGCTTTACAGAATAAAAAGCAAATATGAAATGAGTGTTGACAGGTAATGTGTTGAGGGAATAGGAATAGATTATAATGATCAGATTGTTCCTGATGAGCAAGACTCAGTTGGGTGATATCTGATAGCTGCGGTTATTATCTTTTACCAGTCGTGCTTCATTCCCCCACTCTGCCTCATGTCCATGTGATCTCTGGTGGTCCACAACAGAAGCTCTGGAATGGCACTACAGCGGTAGTAGTGCAGAAAATTGAGGAGTGTGCATTTTTTGGGACAGGAGGGGCAGACATTGAATTCAGTTCAAGTAAGTCTTAAAAAAAGTTAGTTTTTAGTCATTTTCTTCTTTACTCCTAATCAAACATCAACAGATAAGGACACTTTATTTATCCCATAATAGGGCAATGATGTCTCTTATTACAGGTCTCAAACTGGGATTTGGCACAAAGTTGTCTTTATTGTAAACCACTAATGCAGTATATTTATGCTTTAAACTTCACATGACACTCACCAGTGCTTTTCACATATTATCTATTATCGCCTGTGTGCAATACTTCAATAGTAGTATTCAATGTATGCTTATACTCTTTATTTGAGTAAAGATGGACAAAATACCTGGAAATTATATTTATGGGAGTGAGTCAAAAATTAGCTGCACGCTCACTGTAGAATTTATTTTAATCAACTTTCAGAAAAGATGAATACATCATATACCTATATACATCATATACCTATATACCCTGCCAGGTCTGGTCTGGAGAATTAAGAGGCTGGAAGTTCAGAAGTCCACTTGTTGTTGGAAGCTCAGGAGGTACAAAACTGTGAAAACTTCAGTAATAAACTATTGATTACTATAGTTCTGGTTCTTTATTTATTTATTTATTTATTTATTTGTTTGTTTGTTTGTTTTTACCTAATACATTTTTAATTCAACTAAAGCTTTATGTGGAGATAACATGGTCCTGAGGTTTACTATGTATATTCTCCAAAGAGGTCTTGAGGTAGGTGGACTGGACCTTCCTAGATATATTTACTATTACTAATCCCTTGTGCAGATAGAAACTGGTATCTGCTTTAAACACTTGTCTTGCTTTTCAAACACTTGAATGTTTTTCACTGGGTTATTTCAAGGCTCCTGTCTCCCCAGTCACTGCTGTGCAAGTGTGAATGTGTTACATTAGTTCATTTGTAACTGCGATGTGAACAAAAATGGATGCCCACAAAGGCAGGGTGCAGTGATTCCTGTTTTTTGTGGTCAGATGATGTACCTGGTGCCGTTATTTATCAAATAATTTGCGTGCAGTAACGAGAAAGCGTTTTGTCAGAAATCAGTGGATATGAATGGATAGAGAAGTTCAAGGAAGGTTGCACAAGTGTTAGTCATCAAGAAGGAGCTTGGTGACTGTCCACATCATCGTCATCATTATGAGACTCAGCATAAATGGCAGGGTATATAGGTATGATGTATTCATCTTTTCTGAAAGTTGATTAAAATAAATTCTACAGTGAGCGTGCAGCTAATTTTTGACTCACTCCCATAAATATAATTTCCAGGTATTTTGTCCATCTTTACTCAAATAAAGAGTATAAGCATACATTGAATACTACTATTGAAGTATTGCACACAGGCGATAATAGATAATATGTGAAAAGCACTGGTGAGTGTCATGTGAAGTTTAAAGCATAAATATACTGCACTAGTGGTTTACAATAAAGACAACTTTGTGCCAAATCCCAGTTTGAGACCTGTAATAAGAGACATCATTGCCCTATTATGGGATAAATAAAGTGTCCTTATCTGTTGATGTTTGATTAGGAGTAAAGAAGAAAATGACTAAAAACTAACTTTTTTTAAGACTTACTTGAACTGAATTCAATGTCTGCCCCTCCTGTCCCAAAAAATGCACACTCCTCATATTTCTGCACTACTACCGCTGTAGTGCCATTCCAGAGCTTCTGTTGTGGACCACCAGAGATCACATGGACATGAGGCAGAGAGGGGGAATGAAGCACGACTGGTAAAAGATAATAACCGCAGCTTCTCAGCCACTTAGAGGAGACTGAAAAGGGAGAAAAATGGGCCTCCACAATCACAAGAAGGTGTGAAGCTCTTATGCTGACCAATTTTGTTCATTATCTTGCAAACAGCAACAAAGTTACCCTCTGCTGCAAGCCCTGACTGAGACACTTCACTGCTGCTGTACACACAACAGTCTTCGTCCTGCAGTTGCACCCTGCCAACAATGACCACAACTACAATAATCTCACACACCCCTCACTATCCTCTGCGTCTAAAGACACTGCACCATGCCCCTTCTGACCACCTTCCCTTGACAAACCGATGGAGTAGTTTATGTGAATTATCCCCACCAAAGCAGAATTTCACAAATGCACCTATACGAACACAATGACTCCCAGACACCAGATACACACCTTACTATGTACCACCAAGAGGTGGTGGAAACCGAGAGAGCTGAAAAAGTGGCCATAGTAAAGTTTTGGTGCTCTCTACCACCAGCAGGATCAAATGCAGTAAGCATGTGATCTCCTGGAATATCCAAGAAAATGGATTAGGCACTGGAGTGTGCTCTGGCCACCTTGGCAACTTGGCAGATGAGAGTGGAGGGACTTGTTCCATTGCCTCTATCCCAACACCTTAACCTAGCCCTAAAGACTGGGTGGTACTGAAAAGAGGAGAGCCCTGAACAAACTGGAAAAACCCATGTCCACCGAGCTGGACCACCCACCTCCAACTCTGTTCCACCAAAGCCTTGCTAGAGCAACAAACCTTGTTACCTTGTATCAACCCCTTACCATCACTATGAAATTGCAATTAGATGGTACAGTACAACGGTTCCAGCCCTGCATCACTCACTTAATACTGTCATCTTGTCTGTGATACTTAGACAGCTTTGGTGTACAGGTGCCTTTCAGTCACTTGCATGCAAAGCTGATTGGCCAGTCAGATAGAGTTCAGTCACCTTCCTTCCAGGTGGATGACCTTGTGGAGCACATTGGGAGAGTCTAGATAATCTTTGACCTCACAAAAGGGTACTGGTAAGTAGTCCTAGGAATTTACGCAAAATCTAAGACTGTGTTCAAAGGATTCTCCCCTTTGAGCCATACTACAACCGCACTGCCAGTTTACAGTGGCCTACCTAAATGACATAATGATCCCCTTGCACACATAGTGTGACCAGCCATGCCATCTGATGGAGGTTCTGAATGCGCTCAGAAGGGCTGGACTAACAGCACTCCACAAACATGTCACCTTGGGCTGACTGAAGCACAAGACATGGGCTATGGAAAAGAGTGACTGTGGCCTGCTGAAACCCAGGAGAAGAAATTTGAGGCAGTCAAAGAATATCCACAATCCACTGCCAAGTAACCAGTACACTTGCCTTCTTGGGGTTGTCAGCATAGTACAGAAGGTTTATCTAACTTCTTTACTCTATCACCTCTCAGAATTAACAAAAGAGAACAACAGTACCATGGCCTAAGGCACTGGCACAGGCATTCCAGTGCCACAAACAAATGCCTACAAGTTTGGCTGGACTACGGAACCCAGATTTTGAACATTAAGTTCACAGTGTACACAGATGCTTTAGAAACAGGCCATGCAGAAACATAACCTGCTACAATGAACTGAGAAGCCCTGACCATAAAATGGGCCATAAGGAAGTACTACCTCTCCATTTCACCTTGGTCACAGATAACACTCTGGTTCAGTGACTGGCAAAGGCAAATAAGATTAATGCTTGAATCATCTGACAGTAATATTTAAAGCCACCAAAATGCACACAGTCATGAGGTAGAGTGGGGGGAATGAATCATGGCAGAAGAGAAATAATCACCCTGGCTCCTTAGCCACAAGAAGGTAAGTAGCATCTGTCTACATTGAATGAATTACATTTAATGTAATTACATATATGAGCACTTGAGGGTAAAGGGTCTTGCTCAAGGGCCCAAGAGTGGAAGAATGGTGGTGCTGGGGTTTTGAACCAACACCTTAACCACTGAGCTACTCTTACTCCTGTCTATGTGCACACTTTCTCTCTCTGCCCACAGAAGAGTCCTGGTCCTCCCATTGGTCAACAGTGACCACCACCACACTCCAACCTGGACACATTGTCATCCAAACTTGGGACAAATGTATACAAAATAATACATCTTACTGGTATAATTTTTATATTTTGCTAAATATTCATTCGTTCCTCTATCTTCTACACTGCTTATCCAGGAAAAGGGTTATGGAGGGCCTGGAGCCTGCCCCAGGAGACTTCAAATTTATCTCAGGGCACACGCAAACAAACTACGGGCAATTTGGAAATGCGAGTTTGCCTAATCTTTGGACTGTGTGAGGAAACCGGGACACCCAGAGGAAACCCACCAAGCGGAGAACATACAAACTCCACGCACACAAACCCAAGCCGGGAATAAAACTCTCGACCCTGGAGGTGCAAGGTCACAGTGCTAAACACTATGTCACTCTTCAGCCACTTAAATAATCGTATTTCAATTCGGCACTGAAATATTTCATTATTCAATCATAATTTTCTTTTGATTGTGTGGCTGGAAAACTGCTTTGCGAAAATTCCCACCTTGGAAAGTGCTATGCAAATAAAATCGAATTGAATATAAAGAAGAAGAAAAAGAATTCTGGGATTCTGCAGAGCATAAGAAGAACCACAAGTCGAAGTAAGAAAATCAAACAAAGGCGTTATGATTGCATTTAATATTTGATTTATTATTGCTCAGTATAGTAATTACTCAGAAACGTATACAGAGTTAAACTTTTCCATAATAATTCATTGCACGAGTCATGAATGAGTTATGCTCCTAAACTGAATTTTGTCCCAAATCAAATCTTCTCCCAAATTTACATTAGAAACCTAACTAAATCTTGTCTAATAAAATCAGAATATATAAATATGATATTTAAAACCCTATCTTAAGGACTATGTAACTTTTGCTAATTGTAAAACAAATTCTAAATGATAATAATCCTTTTTTTTTGTGTGTGCTATTGGTGCTACTGTAAAATGCTCTGGCAAAGTTTGCAGAACCACTCATAGAAATCAAATAACACCTTCAAGCTTCATGCGTTTAACAAACAAAATACAATATTGTGCTTTGTGCATGGCTGTGATCTCTCAGAGAAATTCAAGTCTTCAGCATCACTGGCACCAAGACGCACAAGAGAACATGATCCATCACACTGAACTTCACAAAGAAGTAACAACAGTGTTAGTTTTGTCAACTACAGAGAGACATTACCTGGGCTTTGAAATAGAAAGTCTCTGTTTTTCACATTATATATGAATTCCTGTTTCAGGACAAAAAAAAAAAAAAAAAAATCAACTTGGAGTGCAGTTATCACAGACCACCAGAGAAACAGAGAGAGAGAGAGAGAGAGAGATGTGATCTGTTAATGAACACAGCAATTACATCATTCGGATGACATCATCACTTTGCTTTTTCTTTTAGTTATAAGCAGTGAGAAAAATTGCAGAAATCATTCTAGTGATTCAAGTTTTTGATTCCCAAAAGCCCCCAACCCCGCCCCCCCCCCAAAAAATAAAACGACAGTACCAGAAATTAGAGAGAATTTAACCCATTATACTCCCTGAAAGACTAACTTTGCTTAATGTCTTATAGTTTCTGCACAATAGTTTCTCTACAGTTGCAGAATAATTAATTAATTAAATTATATTTAATGAATCCATCCATCCATCTAGGAACCTCTGTAGTCCAACTAGGAACCGTGGAGGCCAATAGTGACCATTGTATTTATTCCCATTTGTACGACCGTGGTAGGACCTCTGGTCAACAATTTAATGAATAATATGCTCAAACATCAACATAAGGGAGTTAAAGGAGTTAATCCATCTCAATATACATACACGACTATATGGACAAAAGTATGTGGCCAAACCTGCAATGACATTATATCCAAATACATATACTTCAATATGGATTCGGTTCCCCTTTTGCAGCTATAACAGCTTCTACTCTTAGGAGGCTGTCCACAAGATTTTGGAGTCTTTCTGTGGGAGTTCGTGTCCATTCGTTCTGTAGAGCATTTATGAGCTCAGGCACTGATCTCTGATTGGACAAGAAGACCTGGCTCGCAATCTCTGTTCCCATTCATCTCAAAAACGCTCGACGGGGTTGAGGTCAGGGCTCTGTGAGGGCCAGTCAGGTTCTTCCACACCGAACTCATGTCTTTATAGTCCTTGCTGGGGCTCAGTCATGTTGGGATAGAAAAGGATCTTCCCTGAACTGTTGCCTCAAAGTTGGAAGCATAGCATTGTTCAAGACGTTTTGGTATGCTGAAGCATTTAGCTTGCCCTTCACTGGGGCTGATTGAAACACCTGAATTCAACAATTAACAGGTTTGGCCAAATACGTTTGTCCATATAGTCTAATTCATTCCCGTTTATTATCATCCGACCCGATACGTCATCATACAGGATATCAAAGGCATGCCTCCTCAAGGCATGATCGCCGTGGCACTCGTTAATGTATTCATTCTTTTATATCTTCTTGTTTTTTTGCTCACAGTCATACGGTATCTGCTGTCCTGTGCTGCTTGTTGCTAACCTGAAGCCGATGTGTTGCGTGTTAGAGTTAGCACCAACAAACACGCTCTGAGAGAAAATAAGAGCACCTGTACAGTGGAGAGAAGTGTGTGAGGAGTGTGTTTCCAGAGTCTCTGAATGTGCTGTGAAATATAAGCTCATGAAGGTGACTGTTCCTGTAGCCGTCTCGTCCAGATGAGAAATCCAGAATTCATATCACAGTCTGTCTGTTCAAAACTGAGGAGGCAAACCACATGTCCATCATTTATGTCTAAACATAGAGGAATAATAGCAAATAGTCTTTCCATCAATCAAAGTATTGAAAATCAGCTTGAAAAAAAAAGTTTTTTTTCCATCTGGTTACTTTAGGAAGAAGGCCAAAGGCTTGTGTTATGTCCCCCAAAAAATGAAGGTCAAGGTCCTAGTGTTGTTTCAATCACAATGGGCAAAAGATGGAACAAATGGCTTTCTGACCAATCATAATGCAAATGAGGAGAAATAATAATAATAATAATTTAAAAATCTCCTATCGATGAGATGACTATGGAGAGAAAGCAAAATCATAATGAAGGGAAATCTAATAGCAGTTCATTTTGTCCATACAAATTGCGTTCTGTTGAAACACAGTAAAGAGAAAATCAAGTGACAGTGCAGAGAAAGCCAACGGTTGTTCCTTTCGGCTAGTTATGTACAGAATATTAATTCATTAGAATTTCATCCAATAATGTGAGACAGAAGCTAAGATCTGTGCTTCCCATCCAAACACAGGAGATAGCTGGGGATGCATTGTGGACTAGTTGACTGATACATTTGCTCATTGTAAAAGACTATGCTAAAATAAAGTCATTATTCTTCTTTTTTTTTTGAAACAGAGAAGTGTGCAGGACTGTTTTTAAACCGTGCCCACTCCCAAAGGTATTCTGACCAGTCCCTCATGATTCTGTGTGTATTTTTGTTTGTACAAACCCACAATAATATCTAATGAAAAATCTACTATTTATAGTAATATAATGCCAGAGATAAATGAGGGCAGTGGTGGATTAAGGCACTGTGTTGCTGGCCCTCGTTAAAGTCACTCAAATCCTTAAGCTTGCCCATTTTTTCTGCTTTCAAGACATGTATTTCAGGAAAGAAAAAGCTGCCTAATATATTGAACCCTCTTCCACATGCCACTGTAATGAGATATTGTCCCTGCAGCTACAGTACAGGGCAGAGCAACTCCAAAACTGCAGATCTTGTAGGACGTTCCCAGTCTGCAGTGGAATTTAGGACTTAACAAAAATGGTTTAACAAAGGAAAATCAGTGAACTGGTGACAGGGTCAGGGGCAGCCAAGACTCACTGATGCACATGCAGAGCAAAGGCTGGCCCGTCTAGTCCGATCCAATAGAAGAGCTACTGTAGCTCAACTTGAGGAAAGGATTAATGTTGGTTCTGATAGGAAACTGTCTATATACTGTGCATTATTGTGTGTTCCATGTTGAAGCCTTTAATGATTGGGGGGAAAAATTGTTTATGATTTATTATACAGATTTATTATTTGGCACATTTATTGCACTGATCTGTTTATGTCTGAAGTTAATAGCATTGTCTAAATAAAGTTTGGAGCTATGTATTTTTTGCATGTATTTTGGCTGTAAAATTAAGTGCAGTTTAATGGTTCTTTGCAATTTCTTTTTTTTAATCAGCATTTAAGTTCACTGTTAAAGCAATGAATCTGATGATGCTTAAAACACAGAAAAGAAAACTAGTCACTAGTTTTGCAGCCCCAAGTGGAGGGAAGGCTACGATCGCCTGCTTTTGTCTAATCACAAAGGAGAAAGGGTTAAAAAAACCAAAAAACAAAACAGCACTTATTTTGGTCTTTTGGTCTAGATATATGCTCCAATTGATTCTTTCTTTTGTGCAATCGAAATTGAAGTGAAAACAAAACAAATGTTAAAAAGAAGGTAACGCTGGTTCCGAGAACTTAAAGGAATCATCATTACTGTGTGCAAACGAGACACCACACAGGTACCGAAGTGGGATCTATATTTTCCGAAAAATTTCGAAGAGAACGGCAACCGAGTGCATGCGGTAGAAGAGGCTCATGGGAAGGGCGAAATTCAGCACCGTGCTCCAGATGATGAATCCAAATGAGGCTTCCTCTAAACCGTTATCAAATTGTGGCCGGCATCCAAATGCAGGTAGGATCCAGAGCTACATATGACACACACAGAAGCACAGCAAAAAAAATAAGACCAAAAAGCCAAACAATTACAGGTACTGAATGAGATAGCAATGAGAATTTTAACACAGGTATTGAAGAAGAGCCTTACCGAAATGTTGCACATAAACAGGAAGATGGCGATGTTTTTCAAGACCTGCCTTTTTCTGTTTGCCGACTCTGGGATTCTATGTCCAACAGAATGTGGCACATTCTCGTTGGTCCTGGTGTACGTTTGCTTCTCGTTCTCACAGTGCTTATCTGGTGGCTCGTAAGCATGATTAACGATGCCACCATAAACAGCAAAGATTTTGTCATTTCCTTGGCTTGGGCTTAAGATGGAGTTATGGTTGGCGCTAAGGGCAGGCTGCTCTTCAGGTTCACGGCGTCTCCTGTAAAGTGACTCGACAACGAAAAGATTTTGCACGCACTTCTCCAAAACTAAGAGTATGGCGTAACCTAAATTGGCCCATCGGTAGATTGGGGACTTTTTGGCCCCACTCACTGCGATGACGCTACACCAGCAGACGAGCCAGGAGCCGATGGAAGAGCCGAGCAGCAGCTTAGAATCGAGTGTCCTGGCTGGATTTGGCGCCGTGTCCATGGGGGAATCCTCGAGGCGGTATATGACCAAACCGACAGCAGCGGCGACACTCATGCATGCCAAAATGGAGATTCCGAACCAGTAGAACATGGAGATGGCTTCATGGCGTGCCTGCAGTGATTCCTCCACACGGAGGATGTAGATGATGAGCACGGTGATGGCACTGGCAAGTGCCAAGAGCCCGAGAGCCAGGCCAAGCAGCAGGAAAGGTCTGGCTCCCGAGTTCTTTTTGAAAGGTAAAATTTTCTCAGGCTTATGATTGGCGTGATTGTTGATGGTGCGACCAACATTTTTCCACATGACGAAAAGCATCACAGAGACAAAGATGTGGTACTCAATGGTGAAAGGACAGAGATAGTACAGGCTGCTGCTGAACATCGAACACGCACTGGTCGTACAGTTACAGTTAGGCTGGGTACCCTCTACAGGAGAGAAAGAAATAAAAGAAGGCATGTCTTGTACAATCTACTTTGACAGCAGGATATGATGGGGTGAAATGGGATGGCGTTTAGTCTTGGTGTTTGTTATATTTACCCCAGACAGTGAAATTTAAATGTCCGATGGCTGACAATCGTCTCTGGTGGTCACTGAGAGCATGTTCGGCTTCAGTCATCACTCCGTTAGTCCAAATCAGCAGGTTAGTGAATACAGCATGAATCACGCCAAACCTGACACACATTTTCATTTACTCATTCGGCCTGATGTTTGTATCCAATATAATCCTGATTTCAGACTGTATCCAACTAAGCAGGCAAGGGTTAAGAGTCTGATGCTGGAATTCGTACTCATGACCACTGTACTAGCCAATATAGCATGAATTAATTGCATTAGGCTTGCCTGTGGAAATACATGCATGCGTACACATTTACCTCTCAAAAGTTTCTGAGTGCTTGATGACATCTTTAACGTGAAACCAGAGAAAATGTACCTGCAAAAGACGATGGAGAGAGATCACAATCATTAGATCATCCACATCACACACACATACAAATCTTTATCATTTGCAGCTGATTTTCAACATTTAGCAAACATACACCTATCAGCCATGACATAAAAACATAAAACATTAAACTTGTTTTGTTTCCTTTTGTGTGGGGCATGACTTCACAAGATCTCAGAGGCTGTGATGTCCAGACCTGGGATGTTAGGGGGAGGTCCTTTGAGTGCCGTGGTTTGCAGTTTGGTGCTTCCTTTGATCTGACTTGCTTCTCCAGCGCACCCCATGGGTGCTTGATCGGACTGGGATCCGGGGAATTTGGAGGCCAGATGAAGAACCTTGGTGCTACATTGTCTTTTCTGTGGGATTGGACCTGGCATGCTCCGTCTGGTATATAATTTAGCAATATCACACAAGAGGGAGTACTGCTGTACTGGATATCAGCACGGCTGTGATACGGTCATAACTGTGCACCCTCGTCCCTACGACCGGATCACAGCCGTGTGGATATTCAGCACAACAGCTCCACCGCTCATGAAATATTGCTTTTATATAACAGCTACATGATTATGACTTGTTTGTTGATTTAACCAGTTATTTTGCTCCACCAGCAAAAAAAAAAAAAAAAAAAAAAAAAAAACCCACACAGTAAGCTACAGACAGTTAATGTGACGGTTAATTTAATGTGGGCGAATTTTTTTTTATTGTTATAACCGGTACTACATAACCAAAAGGTGAGGAGAATCAAACATGGAAGTGGTGGACAGTCCTGTAAATCTTGTAAGATTGTCCTTATATTCATAATGTACATAACCCGGTTTGGAATAACCACCTACATAAACTTCTGGGGTTAAATAGTGTTAAATGGAAATGTAGTGCACTATGTAGGACGATCCCTTGTTCAAAACCAAGGATTAGAGAGGTATTTGCGACTCAGCCTTGTGTTAGGAACACTTTGTAGCCGTAAAATAAAAGAACCCAGATGGTTTCGATGCAATTCAGAATGACACAGAAGTGATTATTAAGGAGACAAAATGTTGTTTAAAATGCTAATGCTATCAGATGTGTTTTCTTACTGAAAGTACTTCTGCGACTGATTTTGAAGGGGTTTTGCCAGGCAGTGGGTTTTGGTTTCCATTCATCACTAATGCCGGCTACCGACATTTAGTGTAATGAATAATTACTAGAACCCCTGGGACGGGAATGTGATAAAGACTTTAGCGATTACGGCAGGTCGTACCATTTCTAAATGATCCAATCGATGGTTTTCACAAAATTCTCCCTTTTAGCCAATTAAGAACTAGGTGGCCGTATCACCCTCAACATCATTCTACACTCAACATTATTCTAGATATTAAAAATATCTAGAAACATTATTTAAGAAAGGTATTTCAATATTTTACAGTCACAGGAGCAAATGAATGTGAACTATCATAACCGTTTCAGCTGAGCGTTAGCTAACATCATTAACGATCATCAGCTGAAAAACTCATGAAAACTCATTATAAAGAAAAACTAAACATCTATCACGTTCTTGACCGTGTTCTTACATCAGTATGAACTTTGTGTGTTTATAAAACTTGTAGTAAGCTTTTGATGAAAGGTTTAGTGAGCAGCTCGCTAAAATGCTAACATCAGGATACATGTGTATCCAATAGTGCTTGAAGAATATCGTAAAATAATAATTCAATGTGTATGTATATCTAAAATACTGTGTAATGGCTGTGTAAGTGATGGGCGGTTTGCAGGCAGGTGGGTATTAAGAGGCAAAAACACTCAAAAAAGGCTAAACTTTTTTTTTTCTTTTACCTACTTAATCACTGTGCTCCCTGACCTGCACTCTGTCTACAGCAAGCGGTGCTGGACCAAGGCCAGGAAGATCGTGAAGGACCTCAGCCACCCCAGCAATGGACTGTTCTCTCTGTTGCGGTCTGGAAAGCGCTTCCGCTCCCTCAAGGCCAATACAGAGAGACTGAGGAGGAGCTTCTCCCGCAGGCGATACGGTCTCTAAATCAGACCAATAAACTGGACTAAAACACCTCTGCATTTTTTGCACACCTCATAGAATGGACAATTATGGCAAACGCACATTTGCACACTTCCAGGACTTTGTCACATTTCCCTTTATCTCATTTTCATTAAAATTACTGCAATTTTTGTACATACAGATAAGTTTTTATAAGTTGTTATATTTTATATTTTTATATTTCCTATATATTTTTGAAAATTTTTGTATCTTGCATCTTGTTTTATAGTTTAACTACTCTATTTTCATTCTATTTCACTATTTATTTCCTTATTTCTTGTAAAAAAAAAAAAAACATATTAAGGTCACGGGCGGTCGTATACGCATTTCACTGCATATCGTACTGTGTATGACTGTGTATGTGACAAATAAAATTTGAATTTGAATTTGAATTTAGTACCCAAAAATTATAACTTTCTTTTTTCTTGTTAATTGTTGTATAGTTTTTAGTCAAATCTGACATGTGGATTATAAGGGAGGTGTCTGATCTCCACTGGATGAATGGGTATGAGATGGAAATACTTCCTGAATCAGATGCCAGACTAGCACTGAACACATTGTGCAAAAACACAATCAGTCACCACTGCAGTGTTGTAACCAAATATGGATACATTGTTTGGAATAAACAGATCAGGTGCTCTAAACAGCTACAAATACATGGGCGACTAGACATCGTCATCGATAGTGAGAGCCCATGGGACACAACAACAAAAAGATTTTTCCTTCTACGCAGATGATCGCTCAGATATGACGCTCATGTTTGTTAAAGTGAACTTCAATGCCCATATCTTGTTTATATTTTTAGAAAAAAAAAAGAATAAAATTCTTAGAACTTGCCAAAAGAAGGTACAAGCAAAAATGATACAGTTGCATCATTTGGCAGAAGCCATCATCCAGAGTAACTTAGGGCCCAACTGCAGCATTAACCTAGGACCTTCTGAGCTGTAGTCCAATGACTTAACCACTGAGCTACCCCGACCAACATCTGTAGGAGAATAAACTAAGCAGTCCCCTAAATCTGAATAGAGACGCAGATAAGGAAAGTGGCATTAAATTACACTATTCCTAACACACTAATTCACTCCAAAAGGCAAGTTTTATGGTTTTTGAGAGACAGGAGGAAACCGGAGAACCAGGAGGACCCCACACAAACTCAACTCAGATAATGCAGTGAGGTGGCATTGGAACCGGCTCTTTCTTTTTTTTTCCCTATATAACTACACTAACTCAGATAACTTGCATAGTTCAAATCGAATTAAATCTAATCAAATCAAATCTCTGACCTTGTTCGATTCGCTCAAACGGAGCATTGCGGGAATCAGCTTTAGCAGAATGAGTCGTAATGAAGATTAACAGGATCAGCAGTGACAGAGAGCCTTTTATTTAAGCACAAAGCACGCATTTATTCCCCGCAGACCCCTAGCGATATAAGACCCTCTGATTCAGAGATCAATTACAGCGCTGAGCACCGAGTCAATTACGTCTCCATATTTCAGTTCAAACTTTAGACATGTGATCCTGGAGAAAGCTTTTAGGCTGAATGAGATTAAAAACAAACAAAAAAAATCCTTACTGTTACATCAATTTGCATAACTTATATATAACTTACAGAAATTAATGCATGTGTTCAGGGAGTCCGTTATTTATTGAATTTATTTTAATAATTAACTGAAATGTCACTTCTAATTAATAATAACCACTTTAGTAAGATTTGCTTTATAAGAGTTGTTTTTGTTCTATGATAGAGATGTTTGCAATATTGTATTTAGACTCACATTTGCGTGTGCCAAAAAATAATCCCCCCCCCCCCCCCCCATTTTTGGAATATAAATATAACCTACATTTTTTGCTTTGGATAAACAGAAACAAATCTGAGAACATGAGACACTGCTACCTGTCCTCTAACCACACACACACCCAAACTCACCTGTGACACTGTGTGAAGTGCATGTACAACTGGGTAGACACCAAGCATGGAAGACACACAATCCTGATAACCGACAAAGTTCCCGACACGGAAAGCATCAGTGATGAGAGTGAGCAGAGCGAGCAGAGTCAGACCACCTGTATAAAAAAAAAAAAAAAAAAAAACATTTAAAACAAATCATAAATATCAACTTCTATGAACATAAACCTACACATATTGTATGATGCTGAATTATCATTTTAGTGCCGAATTATCTATTGTGTGATTTTGTATGTGCCTGTGCCCTGAGATGAATTGGCACCTCATACAGTACAGGGTGTCCATGGCATTTTGCCCTGATCCTTCCTCCCCCCTTCAATCCTTCACACAACATGTGGCTTTGAAAAATTATAAACGAATAAAGGAATGCATGAAAGGATGAATAATTTATTAATGTCCCAAGTCTATAATTGCTTTAATTTTCCTTTTTCAAGTCCTTGTGCCCTGTACATGGGGCAAGTTCATCCTGGAAGATACCATTCCCATATATTAGAGTAAAAATGTTTCTTCAAAGAAAAAAGATGATAAGCCAGAAGTACTTTTTATTGATTTGCACAGTCCATTCCCTCAAACACTGGCTTGGCAAATTACCCACAAATCCTTCGCATTGTCACTATTTCTACTGCCAAGTAAACCATCCCATGACTTCAAGTACTCTGGCATCAAGTGTATACCAATCAGGTAGCCAGGAATTAGCGCACATGGTTTATTTATACGTTTCATTCAAATATTTAATGTTTCAGATTGATGTGCGTTTATTTACACTAATGAATAATCATAATGCAGCTTTATCTTAAAAGAGGAAAAAAGGAAAAAGGAAAATGACACAAACTCAAGCAAGAACTTAAAGGTTTCCTTTGTAGTGTTATCAGGGGTAGATTTTTTTTTTAGTGTCAGCAATAATTAATTCATTTTACATGCACCGATATGTGGCGATACTTTTTTTAAGAAATGTAATTGTTCTATAAGGACCACTGATTAGATGGTACAAATAACATCTAATAACATCTAAAACAAAAAAGATGTCCCACTCGGGAGACAAGCCCAGTTTGATGTGAGTTTTTGGGGGTTCATTGCTCTGGATGATGGGTTTGACTTCAGACAGACTTTATATCTATCTATCTATCTATCTATCTATCTATCTATCTATCTATCTATATTTGGCTTATTTGGTTTTCTTCACGAATGCGCGTAAACGCGCAGCTGGGTACCTCGGATCCAGCTGGTGGCCGCGTCCGCGTCTCTCTCCGGCGGCGCATTGCGCTTGCGCTCCAGGCGCGCCACGTAGCAGATCATCCACAGCAGCTGCATGAGCATGAGCGTGGAGAGGAAGGCGAGCACCGTCTCCTCGGTCACCGTCGGTCCCTGGTACGCGAACGCGAGCATGAGCGCGAGCCCGACCAGCAGCAGGTTGATGCCGTACTGCGCGCTCAGCACCTCGCCGTTCTTCTGCGGGTACTTCCGGCTCAGGCTGCCGCGCAGCGTGGCCAAAATCTTCATCTCGCGCGCCGAGGAAGACGAAGATGATGCGGACGAGGACGATGAGGATGCAGAAGACGAAGACGACGAACTGGGACAGTGCTTGTTGACGAATTTCACATCGGACCCGCTGTGCTCCACCATGGTGCTCTGCAATCCAACAGTACAAAGTGAAATGAGATGAGACTGGGTCTGGGCAGGTGTTCGTGAGAGCACGTTTCCAGCATCCGCTTCGTGTTCGCTGTAATCTAGCTATATACCCCGCTGCAAATCTGCAGATTAGGAGCTGGAGGTCGAGTTTCAGTCGTGTTCAGCGGCTCTGAGTAAGCAGTGATGCCAGGTATTCATCCAACACCATCCCTCCATCACTCCATCCTTCTTTGGCTTCAAGTTGAGAAGGGACAAGCTGCTTAAAATGCGCTGAAATCCGATTTAAAGCGCGTTACGCAGAGGATGGAGTGCGTGCCAGAGAAAACAGACCATTCACTGACAGACTTTATGAAGACTACCGGCCGTGCGTAAAATGCGCGTATTTTCACCTGGTTTGAGGAGAGAGAGGGTTCTCTTGTAAAAAAAAAAAAAAAAAAAAGGAAGAATATAGGCACGCTCTGGCACTGCTCTCTTGCACTCTTCACCTCCGCGCAGCTCCGTGTGGGTCGAGTGGAAATGAACTGAGGCTTATTTAGCTTTTCTTTCTTCATTGGGTCTGATGGGAAAGAAAGGAGGAAGCGGGGTTTCGTGTTTCACTGGTCAATGGTCAGTCCGACAATGGCTCTTTATGGAATCGCCTTTGTGTGACACGCAACGCCGACATGGCTCGGGTAACTTTCCAAAAATTGGGGAAAAAAAAAAACAAAACTTTTTTTTCTTTCCCGCTTCACATCCCAGTGCGCTTTATTTTATTAAACAAATGGAAACATGATCAAAAAGGGGGGAAAAAAGGTAACATAACATAAAAAAGCCAGAAACGTAAAACACCATATAGGCAGTGGGCTGTTAGTTTAGCTTTACTTAATACCAAAGAAAATGAAATTTAACTGTGCGCGACATTACAGGGTCTCCGATAATTAACGTGAAACGGAGCCCGGCGAACACTTCAACAAAAGTAACCATTATGACAACAATGACAGGACACTTTTCCGACCCTTGAAAGTCACACACACACACACACACACACGCACACAGGATAAATCAAAGGTAAGCGCGCAAATCCGACATAAATCCGACATAAACGCAATAAACACTGCCTGGCACACGGGATGCAGGGATTAATTCGCGCGCGCGCGCACACGCACACACACACACACCTGACTAAAATACCTGCACCTCAATCTCACCAATCCAAGCATGGCTGATACAGTGACTATTTGCTGACATTTTCTGTTCTCTCCTTTTCTGCTCTCTCCTCTCTCTCTCTCTCTCTCTCTCCCTCTCTCCTGTCCCTCTCTCTGTCTCTCTGTCGAGCTATACATGTTCGCTCCTGAGTTACCAGTGATCCAGACCCCTCTTCCCTCTGGACCCGTCTAACTGGTCCTGGAGTCCTGCTTCTGGTTGGAGATCTCGTCGCATGGATGCCCCGTGTGGTCTGCCTGGATTTGTATGGTGGCTGGGGATGGTTTCCATTAAGACTGTCCTATCATCGATTGATGCTCTGGGGACCTGTGACTTCAGTTGTTCGATAGCTCAGGACTGGAATCTCCTACAGTCTACCTGAGCCTCCAGGAACAAACTGGACTCCTTTTAATTTTAACACATCTCCTGTTACACTGAACTTCCAGTACACATTATTAAGTTGATCAATCCCTGCTATCCGTTATCAC
>JAAGKR010007877.1:0-34186 GCA_011419295.1 Clarias macrocephalus | reverse complement strand
TCTGTAAAACTAGCTCAGCAGACAGACTCTCCTCACCACCCTGCACATCGACAGAGAAATATTCGTTGGTACTTAATTTGTAGTATTTTAACCCATTACTCCCAACATCAGCATCCTCAGCCACAGGGAGATGAAATCTTTCACCAGGATCTGAATCTTCAGCTATATTAAGAGTTAAAATGCTATCATGAAATTTCGGAGCATTATCGTTAATATCCAAAATGTTTATTTCAATCCGATGAAGGCTATGTGGGTTTTGCGCGAGGGCCTCCATGTTCAAAAAGCATCTCTGACTGCGCTCACAAAATTCCTCACGGTCAATCCTGTCGTTCACAAACAAAGCCCCGGTTTTCAAATTTACATCGAAATGCTTCTTGGTAGTGGATCCAGATACAATCTGAAACATACGCGGCTCGAGTTCATGAACACTGATCTTCAGGTCTTTGGCAATATTTCCAATAATCGTTCCCTTATTGACCTCCTCCGGGACCGAATAGACAATCTGACCGACTGATGCTTTCCATAAACACACGCAAAGAAAAATCCAGGAGTTTAAATATCCCGAGATAAGCATGTCTGCAGCTCGAGCATAAAACAGAAGATAAATTCACAAGAAACGCTGTATAATACCTGAATGCGATCAGAGACAGACAACATCGCACGATAGGCTATTGCTAGTAAACATTTCTCTCTCTCTCTCTCTCTCTCTCTCTCTCTCTCTCTCTCTCTCATGAACAAACACACTGTCTGTTACGACGGCATTATGAAAGGAGGAGCCACATACAGTATATAAAGAGGGAAGCCTTCAATGTTACGGTCTGTAGCGACCTCGTGTGATGAACCTCTGTTAACTATGAAGCGTATAGTTTAAACATTTATTTCTTATTCTCTTTCTATGTACGATTTATTATTATTATTATTATTATTATTATTATTATTATTATTATTATTATTATTATTGGTGATGGTGGTTGTGTTTTAAATATAATAATAATAATAATAATAATAATAATAATAATAATAATAATAATAATAATAATAGCTCCACAAAACATTTACATTTACAATAAAAGTTCAGACACGGCGGGAAACGCTGCTTCTGTTCATGGTGCTCAATATTGTTTTTGTTTTTGTTGTTTGTTTGTTTGCTTTTAATGTGAATACCCATCCAGGAATATCACTAGCTCGTTAAAATTCATAGTATGATATACAGTATATCAGTATATAGAGTACAATTAGGCAAAAATAAATGAATGAATAAATAAATAAAATAATTATATATAAAGATTTAGTAGAACACGAAGGTTATTACTATATAATTTGTGGAATAACTTTAAACAAATAATATATAATAAAACTGAAAATATATAAAATAATTATATAAACAAGCACTGGTCAAAGCAAAAATAAATAAATTTCAATGTTGTAATGAATTCTAAAGTCCATGAGTAAAAAACAGTTATTAAATATCTTTAAAACATGGTCCAAAGTTAAAAAGGGAAATGCACGTGGATCTAAGGCATGCGCCTAACTATACGGCATAGAGTGTCGTAGAAAATACACGTGGAAATATTTTACTTAATCGCAGCGAGATTTACCTTCACAGTAAATTAAACATCGTCTTACCTTCCCTGTGCTGGGAAGAGTCTGAGTTCGAGAAAAAGTGTCTCCTTCATTAATGCTGATCAGCTCTGCGTCTGCAGGCGGAAACGGCGAGGGGAAAACCACTACGTCACTCTTCAGTGTGTCTGAGCTAAAACAAACATCATACTGCTGAGTGGATTTAGAGTAAGACCAGCTCCCGTCAGGGTGTGTAGTGACCACTGGAACGCCGGACCTGCTGAAACCGCTGTCTGTCCCGTAGCATTTAGCTGCTATTAAAGCGATGAGGCTCAGTAAAAATATCACTGACACTGAGACAATAGCGATGAGCAAATAAAGATTCAGATCAGAAAAATTATCCTCCTTTACTGGCACTTGTCTTAGTGAAGGCTGCAGACTGTCCAGATTTTCCACAACCACAACTTCAATACTCATAGTTGTGGACAGTGAAGGTTCTCCATGATCCGAGACGGTGATGATAAGAGGGTGAGTTTTTAAGTCATTGTCACTCATTCGTCTTTTAGTTCTTATTTCTCCTGTATTGGTTCCGATTCGAAAAAGATTTGTTCCCTTTGATTCAGTTATATGATAAGATAATAGAGCATTATAACCTGAATCAGCGTCTACAGCTCTGACTTTAGCCACAAAATAGCCCGCTTCAGCTGAGTAGGGAATGTTCTCAGTGTTTACTGATCCAGGTTCAGAATAAGGAGGAAGAAAAACTGGTCTGTTGTCATTCTCATCCAGAATAAACATGTTCACAGTCACGTTACTACTTAGTGGAGGAACACCAGCATCAGATGCCTGAACTTTGAGCTGAAATCGTTTTGTTTCTTCGTAATCGAAAGTCTTCAGACAGTACAGTTCACCGGTGTGTGAGTTAATGTTCATCAGATTTGACACTCTGCTGCTCTCTGTATCAATTAGTGAATACGAAACAAGCGCATTCTCACCGATGTCTAAGTCACGTGCCGTTAGTGATGCCAACAGGCCTCCAACTGGACTATTCTCTTTCACGCTAATGTTTATCACCGCTGCAAGAAATAGAGGCGCGTTATCATTCACATCAGAGACCTGAACCGTTATAACGTGACTGCTGGAGAGGGAAGGAGTTCCCTCATCATTTGCTAGAACTGTGACATTATACTGTGAGACCTGCTCTCTGTCCAAGGCGTCATTCACAACAAGAGTATAATAGTTATTGTATGAAGATTGTAATTTAAAACGACTGGGTGACAGAATTTTACAATCTACTTTGCCATTGCTTCCACTGTCTTTATCCGATACAGTGATTAATGCCACGTCTGTGCCAGGTTTGATGTCCTCGCTTACTGAGCTCATGAGCAGAGTCACTGATATCTCTGGTGCATTGTCATTCACATCCACTACTTCAATTAACACTTTACATGTAGATCTTCGTGATGAATGGCCTTTGTCCTGAGCCTGAATTCTTAGTTCCAATGCAGGATGTTCTTCGAAATCAATATTACCTTTCACTGTAATATCTCCAGAAACAGAATTTATGAAGAATAAGTCTCCCTCATCACTTACGATAGAGTATGACACTTCACTGTTAACCCCTTCGTCTGCATCTGATGCGGAAACGGAAATAATTTTAGTTCCAACAGATGCATTTTCATGAACCTTGACTTTGTAAAGAGGTTTCAAAAAAACGGGACTGTTGTCATTTATATCCAGCACGTTTATAATTATCTGCATTGTTCCGGATCTGGGAGGAGTCCCGCCGTCTACAGCAGTCAGTACGAGTTTGATCACCGATTCTTTCTCCCGGTCTAAAGATTTCTGAAGCACGAGCTCAGCCGAAACCTTCTGATGTGCAGCATTTTGTACATCCAGTGAGAAATATTCATTTGAGGTAATTTTATAGGTTTTTACTGAATTAACGCCGATGTCCATGTCACGTGCGGTTTTTAAGGGAACCCGATCTCCCGGAAGAACATTTTCAGTAATTTCCAAAACAATTGTTTGATCAAGAAAAACTGGAGAGTTGTCATTAATGTCTAATATATTAATTTCGACACGGTAGAGCTTGTGAGGGTGGTGAATCATCCCCTCTATATTTAATACGCATTTCTGTTTGCTTTCACACAGCTCCTCTCGGTCTATTCTGTCATTAACTAATAAAATCCCGCTTTTCCGATTTACCTCGAAATACTTGGTGTTAGATCCAGACACAAGCTGAAACATTCGCGAGTCCAGTTCCTGTACATTAAGATTAAGATCCTTCGCTAGATTTCCAACAACGGTTCCCTTCTTGGCCTCTTCTGAAACCGAGTACGAAATCTGAGCGTAACACAAATCCCATAAACAGAGCAGCAGCAGAGCCTTCACCCAAGCAGCGCGCGCACTGTCCGGTACAGCCATCACTTTCTTCTACTGGATAATGATAAACAAGTCGAAATAATTATTTCTTTAAATTTATATTATAAAAAAGAGAAAGACGCGATGCCTGCTGATTTTAGAAATATGCAACGCATTGTCCTCCCGCTTTGCTTTAGTGGCGTATTAATAACGTTGTAGTAACGCCATCTCACGGTCTACAGCGACATCTTGTGTGAAAATATAGCATCACAGTTCAGCTGCTATTGTTTGAAGAAATGTCTGTTTTCCTTATGCAGTATCTAACAAAATGAGTTGAGTGTAAGCAAACTGGCGATTTTAAACTATGAGCTACACAAATATATCCTTGTATATAATAAATGTGGCTGTGATGTTGCAGCAATATGTGAACAGCTGACAGCTGTATACTATCACCAGTGGTGCATCAAATTAACGGGGGAGCGGTGGGTTTCAGGTTTTACTCGAGTCTAGCGTTTTGTTTTTCTTGAACGATTGACATAACATTCGTACAGTGAAGATTATATATAGACACAGGGCAATAGGGCTATTAAATAGTATGAGTTAGGTTACTCAATAATGCAGGTAAAGAAGAATTGATATGAATGAGTACAATAAACCCAAAAAAATGGTTCTGTTTACTTAAAATTGGAAAACTTATTCGGGTTTACAGTGTAGCATTTGTAAACTTCATAAACATTTTGCGTCTAAACGACCCTCAAAGGCATCAACACTGAAAGTCTAATAAGTAGCCGAATGGGGAACGATGTGTTACAACATTTTTTTTTCACGACCAGATCAGTACCTCCCAAAGACGTCTGCTTTTCGTTCGAAAGACGTTTATTACGTGCCCTAAAAAAGAAACATTTTTATTCAAATAACAATTTATTGGACAATCACAAATATTACAGTTTGCATTATACAGTATACAAAATTTATAATTTTTAAATAATTTTCTTCTCATTATTATTATTATTATTATTATTATTATTAATTATTATTATTATTATTATTCTAATAAAACATTCTCTGTACTCGCAGACTGCTTGTACATACTGTAAATCGTCCAGCCCTGGCATTTTCTTATTGATGAAGTGGGGGCATACTTAATATGCCAGAATTCCAACCTGCTTATCAGAATTGAAAGGGTACATGACATTAATGGTGAAAATGAGGAGAAAAATTGCTCATCTTTGTTCGGCAACAGGTTTGCTCAGGGATAGGCATTTCTCTATAGTACCATTTACTGATGTGAAGAGTATCGCTGTCCAAAATCGTGGTGCTGAATTCAATTTGTCCAAAACTGAACTAAACCCGAATTTCGTTCTTTATCTGCTTACATTAATTTCATAATTAACAGAAAAATAATATATATATATATATATTTTAACATATCACGTAAAATGAGGTAAGGCGTACCATAATGAACCAGACAATTGACTTCTCACTGTAAAACCTAAAAGTGGCTCAACTATCCAAAGATACCAAAAAAAAAAAAAAACTTAAAACATTTATTTAAAGTGCTTCAGGAAGCCGTTTACATATGATGAAACATGTCGCTAAGAAACATTATAACTTTTCACTAATTGGAGGTACAATTATTTACTCTCCCAAGAGAACTGAGAGAGAGAGAGAGAGAGAGAGAGAGAGAGAGAGAGAGAGAGAGAGAGAGATTTGTGGAAGAAGGAGTTAATACTGGTCCAGAACCCTGCACTGCTTTTCATTACAATTTCATCACGTGTTCAACAAGCAAAAAATAAAAATAGAAATGCATTTCCAAAGTTGATCTCTCTTCTAAGATCTCATTGTTTATTTTTTTTTGCCAAATTATATAAAAGATGGATGCAGGAGAGGCATATAAACGTGATGTGGAAATCTGTAACATAAGTGAGGTCAATGTTTGGCATGAAATTCCATCAATTATCACATTTGATCTGTGAATTTGTTCTGTGAATCAGTCAGTGGGACAGTATTTGCTTACATTTTGTTTAATAATTGGATGTAGAATGGGTATTCAACAAAAACTGACAGAACACTGTTTAGAAAACAAAACTACAAATTTATATAACCCCCTGTTCACTACACCACACCTAGACTCTTTTCTGTGCTTGTTACGCATCTAAACCTCTTTGAGGCTGTCATAACAAAATCTATAAGCATTATCATGGAAATATACAGCACTTCCTTTTCAATCTTAAGTATGCCAAAACCATGAAGGACACATTACTATTCTTAGAGACTTTAGTAAGAATTCAGAAGAGTTACATCGAGCTCCCCACAATTTTACTGCCACTTATGAAAAGTCACTTCTAAAGGTCCAACTAGCTCTCTGTTACTGTCTGGTTTGTGGTAATATTGAGTGATTTTTTCTTTTAATAACATGAGCCAATGACATGTGTGATTTGTTTTCTTTAGACTTTACTGGATTGTGTGGTATGGAGTCTCAAAAATGGGCATAAAATTATTTGTTCACAGTGTTTTATGATTTGTTTACATTATTTATTATTAATATGACATTGTATTTTTTGTATATGTAATGGTAAATGATCTTTATGTATAGGTAATCAGTTACATAAATTTTTTTAAGTAATGATGTTTCCAATTTTAAGTAAACAGAACTATCAGTTTTTGAGTTTGTTGTACTCATTCATATTAATCATTCTTTACTTGCATTATTGAGTAGCCTAACTCAGCAATTATCTATTTTGTTTTGTTGTTGCAAATCAAATAAATTATTTTTGGTCATTCGACTGCACCCGGCAAGGGGTCGCCACAGCAGACAATCCGGACTGCACACAAGCTTGGCACAGGTTTTACGCCAGATGCCCTTCCCAATGCAACCCTCCCATTTAATTTGGGCTTGGGACAGGCAATTCATCCAGTTGTTGGGAATCTAACCCAGGTCTTTTGCATGGCAGTGGTAACACCTACCACTGAACCACCAGGGCCCTACTGCTCTGATGACATCACACACAAAATAGCTAGGCTGAAAGATTTTTAAAGTTGGTAGAACTTTAAGGTGACAGTTAAAGTTACTTAAAATATCAAATTTGTTCAGCTAACTTGAAAAGTCATTTCTAAAAACTCATAAATACCAAAAGGATCTAAATACTCATCAAGATCTATTAATTGGAACTAATTCTAATTATTTACAGAAATAATTTAAGAAAACTCAATATGTTTAATTACTTTGAGCACTAGGGTTTACAGTGAGTAATAAAAAGAAACAAATAATTGAAAGTGTTTGTGAATTGTATTTGCTTATGTGTTATCTTTTTGGATTAGGGGTGATAATAGTAGTAGTAGGTAAACGGTAATGGGCTTCAAAGTATCCAAGATAAGCTGAAGATCCTTGAGGAACGTCAAATGGAAGAGAAACAGTGTTTTAAAACATGCAACATAGTTTCAGACCGGGACGATAAAAGGATCCACAAAGACATTATAAAATACATCAAGTTCCTCACAGAAATAATGTGTAAAAGGAAAAAAGCTTTAGTTTAACTAGATGTGCAATTGGAAACATGTGTGTAATTTAAAGCCAAAAAAGTTTTGACAACAGACAACACATAGCAAACTGAAAAAAATATTGAAAACGCGCACTAATTTAAAAGAGACTACTTGAAGTATGGTCTTACCTTCCCAGTGCTGGGAAGAGTCTGAGTTCGAGTAAAAGTGTCTCCTTCATTAATACTGATCAGCTCAGCGTCTGCTGGCGGAAACGGCGAGGGGAAAACCACTACGTCACTCTTCAGTGTGTCTGAGCTAAAACACACATCATACTGCTGAGTGGATTTAGAGTAAGACCAGCTCCCGTCAGGGTGTGCAGTGACCACTGGAACGCTGGACCTGCAGTCTGTCCCATAGCATTTAGCTGCTATTAAAGTGATCAGGCTCAGTAAAAAGATCACTGACACTGAGACAATAGCGATGAGTAGGTAGAGATTCAGATCAGAAAAATTATCCTCCTTTACTGGCACTTGTCTTAGTGAAGGCTGCAGGTTGTCCAGATTTTCCACAACCACAACTTCAAAACTCATAGTTGTGGACAGTGAAGGTTCTCCATTATCCGAGACAGTGATGATAAGAGGGTGAGTTTTTAGGTCATTGTCACTCATTCGTCTTTTAGTCCTAATTTCTCCTGTGCTGGTTCCGATTCGGAAAAGATTTGTTCCCTTTGATTCAGTTATGTGATAAGACAGTAGTGCATTATAACCTGAATCAGCGTCTACAGCTCTGACTTTAGCCACAAAATAGCCCGCTTCAGCAGAGTAAGGAATGTTCTCAGTGTTTACTGATCCAGGTTCAGAGTAAGGAGGGAGAAAAACTGGACTGTTGTCATTCTCATCCAGAATAAACATGTTCACAGTCACGTTACTATTTAGTGGAGGAGCACCCGAGTCAGTGGCTTGAACTTTAAACTGAAGTCGTTTTGTTTCTTCGTAATCGAAAGTCTTCAGACTGTACAGTTCACCGGTGTGTGAGTTAATATTCATCAGATTTAACACTCTGCTGTTCTCTGTATCAATTAGTGAATACGAAACAAGTGCATTCTCACCGCTGTCTAAGTCACGTGCCGTTAGTGATGCCAACAGGCCTCCAACTGGACTATTTTCTTTCACGCTAATGTTTATCACTGCTGCAGAAAATAAAGGCGCGTTATCATTCACATCAGAGACCTGAACCGTTATAACGTGACTGCTGGAAAGGGAAGGAGTTCCCTCATCATTAGCTAGAACTGTGACATTATACTGTGAGACCTGCTCTCTGTCCAGAGCTTCATTCACAACAAGAGCATAAGAGTTTTTATATGATAACTGTAATTTAAAAAGACTCGGATCTAAAATTTTACAATCTACTTTGCCATTTCTTCCACTGTCTTTATCTGATACAGTGATTAATGCCACATCAGTGCCAGGTTTGATGTCCTCGCTTACGGAGCTCATGAGCAGAGTCACTGATATCTCTGGTGCATTGTCATTCACATCCACTACTTCAATTAACACTTTACATCTGGACCTTCTTGAAGGTTGTCCTTTATCCTGAGCCTGAATTCTAAGTTCAACCGCAGAATGTTTCTCATAGTCAATAGAAGCTTTAACAGTAATGTCTCCGGAAATATAATTGATGGAGAATACGTTTAATGCCGAGATTTCCTCTTCATACACAATAGAGTATGACACTTCACTGTTGACTCCCTCGTCTGCATCTGATGCGGAAACTGTAAGGATTTTTGTTCCTACAGATGTATTCTCATTGACTTTGACTTTATACAGAGACTTAATGAACACTGGGTTGTTGTCATTTATATCTTGCACATTTATAATTATCTGCATTGTTCCGGATCTGGGAGGAGTCCCGCCGTCTACAGCAGTCAGTACGAGCTTGATCACCGATTCCCTCTCTCTGTCTAAAGGTTTCTGAAGCACAAGCTCTACTGAATCACTCTGTATGTCCAGTGAAAAATATTCATTCGTGTTTATTTTATACATTTTCACTGAATTAACACCGATGTCCATGTCACGCGCCATCATTAGCGGAAACCGATCTCCCGGAAGAACATTCTCACTAATATCCAAATCAACTGATTGACGTGGAAACACTGGAGAGTTGTCATTAATGTCTAATACATTCATTTCGACACGGTAAAGCTTGTGAGGATTGTGGATCATCGCTTCAATATTCAATACGCATTTCTGTTTGCTTTCACACAGCTCCTCTCGGTCTATTCTGTCATTAACTAATAAAATCCCGCTTTTCAGATTTACCTCGAAATACTTGGTGTTAGATCCAGACACAAGCTGAAACATGCGCGACTCCAGTTCCTGTAAATTGAGATTGAGATCCTTCGCTAGATTTCCAACAATGGTTCCCTTCTTGGCCTCCTCTGATACCGAGTACGAAATCTGAGTGTGACACGAATCCCATAAACAGAGCAGCAACAGAGCCTTCATCCAGGCAGCGCGCGCACTGTCCGGTACAACCATCACTTCCTTTTATTTTAGATTCAGAAAGAAAGTCAGCGGAGTGCTTCCATTTAATTCGATGTCTACAGGAAAGTTAGAAATATACGAGGACTGCTAATGTCCTATGTGTATGATGCTCTGTGCTCCTGTTCTGCGTTGGGCGGTGTATTAATAAATTGCTTGCCAATAACTCCATCTCACGGTCTACAGCGACATCTTGTGTGGACATTCACACCGATATTGCATCTCAAATCCGATTTAATCTAAATTGTGTCCAATAACCGAAATACTGCGTGTAAAAATTACTAATCATTTTAAAACTGCTATTTTAACCAACAATAAAATTGAGATTTAAACTTTCGGTTATAGAGATAAAAAAAAAAAACTTCTAGCCTTCCAAAAGTTTAATAAAGCCTTTATTGTTATCCAGTCCAGTCTAACATTTTCAATATTATTTGACATGCCGTTACTGTGATGTATCTTGTTTTATTAACTAGTATTGGATAATATATATTTTTACATTTTGAAATGTATTAACTGTAGTCTATGTATTTTATAAATATCCTATTGAACAAAGAAGTTTATAATACACATTCGTTGATGGTAATCATCATTTTTGACTTCTAAACATGAAAAATGGGGGGGGGAAATATTTGGCATATTAAAAATATCCATGTAACTAGTATATTTTCTTTTGTAATTTTAAGGTTCACTGAGCACTAGATTTTCTTAAGTAAAAAGTAAATACAAATGCATTATTGCCATAAGAGTAAGTTTTATTATATATTTACAGATATTTATTATTGCCACTTAGCATGAACCTAGAGATAGCCTAATATTATCAGTAATATAGGGCCAAAATATTGTACCGTTTGTAGACGTAAAACGTGTCTTTGTGAATTCACGTGGTGATAAATCAAACACCCGAATTAAACATGAATCTTTAAAACTATTCTTATATTGGCGAAAAGTTTGCATATTTCGAGACTACAAGCATTTTAATGACACAAGTACGACCAAGTACGAGGATCGAGATTAACATGCAAAAATACCACAGTCATTATTATACAATTGGGTCAACTCGTATAATAAGAAACAATACGAGGTGAAATTCGAGGGCGTTAGACGTGCATGGGAACAACGTTAAGTATGGTCTTACCTTCCCTGTGCTGGGAAGAGTCTGGGTTCGAGTAAAAGTGTCTCCTTCATTAATGCTGATCAGCTCAGCGTCTGCTGGCGGAAACGGCGAGGGGAAAACCACTACGTCACTCTTCAGTGTGTCTGAGCTAAAACACACATCATACTGCTGAGTGGATTTAGAGTAAGACCAGCTCCCGTCAGGGTGTGTAGTGACCACTGGAACGCTGGACCTGCTGAAACCGCTGTCTGTCCCATAGCATTTAGCTGCTATTAAAGCGATGAGGCTCAGTAGAAATATCACTGACACTGAGACAATAGAGATGAGCAGATAGAGATTCAGATGTGAAAACGTCTCATCCTTTACTGGCACTTGTCTTAGTGAAGGCTGCAGGTTGTCCAGATTTTCCACAACCACAACTTCAATACTCATAGTTGTGGACAGTGAAGGTTCTCCATTATCTGAGACGGTGATGATAAGAGGGTGAGTTTTTAGGTCATTGTCACTCATTCGTCTTTTAGTTCTTATTTCTCCTGTGCTGGTTCCGATTCGGAAAATATTTGTTCCCTTTGATTCAGTTATGTGATAAGACAGTAGTGCATTATAACCTGAATCAGCGTCTACAGCTCTGACTTTAGCTACAAAATAGCCCGCTTCAGCAGAGTATGGAATGTTCTCAGTGTTTACTGATCCAGGTTGAGAATATGGAGGAAGGAAAACTGGTCTGTTGTCATTCTCATCCAGGATAAAAACATTAACAGTCACGTTACTACTTAGTGGAGGAACACCGGAGTCAGTGGCTTGAACTTTAAACTGAAGTCGTTTTGTTTCTTCGTAATCGAAAGTCTTCAGACTGTACAGTTCACCGGTGTGTGAGTTAATGTTCATCAGATTTGAAACTCTGCTGCTCTCTGTATCAATTAGTGAATATGAAACAAGTGCATTATCACCAATGTCTAAGTCACGTGCCGTTAGTGATGCCAACAAGCCTCCCACTGGACTATTCTCTTTCACGCTAATGTTTATCACCGCTGCAAGAAATAAAGGCGCGTTATCATTCACATCAGAGACCTGAACCGTTATAACGTGACTGCTGGAGAGGGAAGGAGTTCCCTCATCATTAGCTAGAACTGTGACATTATACTGTGAGACCTGCTCTCTGTCCAGAGCTTCATTTACAACAAGAGCATAAGAGTTTTTATATGATAACTGTAATTTAAAAGCACTCGCTCCTATAATTTTACAATCTACTTTGCCATTGCTTCCACTGTCTTTATCCGATATAGTGATTAATGCCACATCTGTGCCAGGTTTGATGTCCTCGCTTACGGAGCTCATGAGCAGAGTCACTGATATCTCTGGTGCATTGTCATTCACATCCACTACTTCAATTAACACTTTACATCGAGTCTTTCTTGGAGATTGTCCTTTGTCCTGAGCCTGAACGCCAAATTCAATTGCTGGATTTTGTTCGTAATCAATAATTGCTTTGACAATGATAACACCAGAGACAGAGTCAATTGAGAAAAAGTCTAACGCAGAGTATCGGGAATCACTTACAATTGAGTATGACACTTCACCGTTATTTCCCTTGTCTGCATCTGTAGCGGAAACTGTGAGGATTTTAGTACCCACCCGTGCATTTTCATGAACCTTGACTTTGTAAAGAGGTTTCATAAAAACGGGACTGTTGTCATTTATATCCAGCACATTTATAATTATCTGCATTGTTCCGGATCTGGGAGGAGTCCCGCCGTCTACAGCAGTCAGTACGAGTTTGATCACCGATTCTCTCTCTGTGTCCAGCGATTTTTGAAGCACAAGCTCAACTGAATCACTCTGCATGTCCAAAGAGAAATATTCATTTGAATTTAATTTATAAGATTTTACTGAATTACTACCGATGTCATTGTCACACGCTGTGGTTAAAGGAAACCGGTCGCCCAGAAGCATATTTTCAGTTATATCTAAAACTAATATTTGATCAGGAAACACCGGAGAGTTGTCATTAATGTCTAGTATATTAATTTCCACACGGTAGAGCTTGTGAGGATTGTGGATCATCGATTCAACATTCAATACGCATTTCTGTTTGCTTTCACACAGCTCCTCTCGGTCTATTCTGTCATTAACTAATAAAATCCCGCTTTTCCGAATTACCTCGACATACTTGGTGTTAGATCCAGACACAAGCTGAAACATGCGCGACTCCAGTTCCTGAACGTTGAGATTAAGATCCTTCGCTAGATTTCCAATAACGGTTCCCTTCTTGGCCTCTTCTGAAACCGAGTACGAAATCTGAGCGTAACACAAATCCCATAAACAGAGCAGCAGCAGAGCCTTCATCCAGGCAGCGCGAGCACTGTCCGGTGCTGCCATCGCATTCTTTTACTGAAGATTCAAAGAGAATTCGATGGAGTCCTTTTAAATGTAATAAAATTTTGGTAAGTGAAAGACAAATACCCGATGCCTACTGATGTCAGCAATGTGAAACAGTCTATGATACTGTTGTGGGTTCGGTGGAGCATTAATAATGTGCCATTAACTCAATCTCACGGTATGCAGCGCCATCTTGTGTCGAAATACAATTTGTAAAAAAGTATTAAAAAGTAATGTAATTTAATGAAAGTTGTATTAAATAACTGTTTTTCGTTTGCGTAGTTAAATCTTAGCGCATAATTGCATGTCAACAAACAATTTCAATGTATGTAATGTAAGCTCTCACACTAAAAAAACGTTTGTAGATTTTTAGGATATAAATTTATTAGAGTCATCTTGGTTTTATTTGAATGATCACGTTTTATCATTTAAATGGCTAGTTTGATAATAAAGAGAACGAATAAACCTCATATGATACAAGTTCAAAAAGTAAAAAGATAAAGTTATTAAATTTTGCCGTGTTAATTATTAATATCTTATTAACAATACACCACCCCGAGTGGTGTCAAAAAGTGTAAGTACTCCGCAGTAAAATACTACTTAGTAGTATAACTTACGTTCTGTAGCAGTTAGGCTGTAATGATCTCAACACAAAGTCAGCATAATGGTGATAGTTGCCAATTGTTCTTTAACCACGCAAACAATATTGTTAGTATTTCAAACTTTGCACAGAAAACAATAAACATACAAACCAAGTGAAATGTATAAGATGAAAGGCAATTTCTTTCCATTTCATAATGACCTTTTAGTGGGAATTCAAATATTTTATGGCAACTTTATTGATACATCAAGCTTCGTAGGGAGTTGATCATGTCTTAAATTGTCAAAATACGGAGGTTGTGTCCTCACCCCTTCTACTGTGTCATCGTCTTTAAATGTACAGTATGGCCTTGTAGCACAAGACCGCATTTGAGAACGCCTGGGTGTATTTTAAACCAACACCGTTTAAAGACTTAAAACAACAACGTGGTGCTGAATTCAATGTATAAGTGAAGGAATCCTGAAAAAAACTCTGTTTAATATTATTTTTTAAATTCTTTAATGTATCGAGAATCATTTCTATTCAGGCACCTAGAGTGTGAAATTTATTATCTTTACACAAACAGCTGAGTCACTGGCAGTATTCGTCAAGGAAAACAAAAGCCATACTTATTATTAAGTTTTGGGTTTTTAAAAAAATACTTTAAAGCCCTTTTTTATGTCACTCTGGGTGAAGGTGTTGGCCAAATGATATAAATGTAAATATAACTTTACTAGAATTTAACTAATTTGCAATTAATTTAAACGCATTGGTCACAATATAGACCATGAACAATGTTTTTATATTTTTACTTAAAAATTTCTATACATGTGAAGGCCCTAAAACTCCTATCCTATGAGAGGGAGTATTGACAGCATTTCCAGGAAATAATTAAATAAAAAGGGCTTTGATTGCTATATGAGCAGTGTCACATTTTACTATAAGCCGTCACATGGTCAGAGCTGTTAAATTTCTGGTTGAATGTAAGAAGTAAAGTAAAGTACATGTAGTAAAGTATGTCAACAAAATGATAGGACGTTTGCATTTACTCACTTTTGTTCAGTGTGATCATAGAATGAGTAAACATGTTGATCGCAATGATAGTAAGAGTTCATCAGCCATTTCAAAACTAGCTGTCAGAGAATTAGAGCAGGACCTCTGGAACTACGAGGCAAATGATGAGGTTGATTGGAAAGACAATACCAATGTCACACTGACAACCAACATAGAAAAGAAATACATGAAAGCTCTGTCAAGAGATGAGAAAAGGGGCAAGTCCCACAACCAAAATGCATCAATCAATAGAGTGACCGCAAGGGTGGTGTTGACCATTGCAATATTCAGGTTTCAAGATACAATATCTTGATCAGGCCTAAGAACTGGAAGTGGAAATCTTTGCAAAGTCTCTGAACAATGCACATTCATTTAGTTTACAGAGATATTAAGGAAGTGACCATCAACATGATGATCATCACCTTCTCACAGATATTGGCATAACCTCTCATGCAAAAGTTTTTGCACAAAACCCCTAAGTAATGTAAGGAGAAATATACTAGCTGCTATTGGCAAAGATCATGCAAGATATGACAAATGTTCTTATTGCTCAATCAGCAGGATGCACCAGTTCCAGAGATTTCATCAATGTGACAAATAAACTACTTTTGCATGTAGGACATACAGAGCACAACTACTCCATTAGTGCTTCATAATGTACCATAGGCAGTAAAAAAGGAAATAAGAGTAAAGTAAAAAACAATGTTATGATGTTCTATAAGTTCTAACAAATGAATTATGTTGGAAATTGTCTTTTTTTATTAATCTAATTTATTTATTTTTTTCTCTTTGCTGTTCGTATTCATATTGATGCAGTATAAATGTACACTGTTTTACCCAAATGAGGATGGGTTCCCTGTTGTGTCTGGTTCCTCTCAAGGTTTCTTCCTATTACCATCTCAGGGAGTTTTTCCTTGCCACTGTCGCCATCGTCCTCACTTGCTCATCAGGGACAGTCTTATCATTTTGATTCATACACGTTCACATCTCATCTCTCAATTATTAATAAATAATTATTTTGATTGTGTAAAGCTGCTTTGCGACAATGTCAATTGTTAAAAGCGCTATATAAATAAAATTGAATTTAATTATAACACATTAATATGTAATTAGAGCATTCTAGTGGAAATGTAGGGACTGCCACTGACAAAGATTTAAAGGTGTTGAGAAAGGTTCTGCAATCATGAGTTTGAGAAACTAAATTTAAATGAGTGGAGAGTGGATTCTTCAAAACCAAAAAGTACCAAAATGTGTTTTAATTATCCATGCTAGAAGGAAGATAGATAACAAGAAATGTATAACTTTTAGAAAGAGACTAATTGAAGTACGGTCTTACCTTCCCAGTGCTGGGAAGAGTCTGAGTTCGAGTAAAAGTGTCTCCTTCATTAATGCTGATCAGTTCTGCATCTGCAGGTGGAAACGGCGAGGGGAAAACCACTACGTCACTCTTCAGTGTGTCTGAGCTAAAACACACATCATACTGCTGAGTGGATTTAGAGTAAGACCAGCTCCCGTCTGGGTGTGTAGTGACCACTGGAACGCTGGACCTGCTGAAACCACCATTTGTCCAGTAGCATTTAGCAGCTATTAAAGCGATGAGGCTCATTAAAAATATCACCGACACTGAGACAATAGCAATGAGCAGATAAAGATTCAGATCCGAAAAATTATCCTCCTTTACTGGCACTTGTCTTAGTGAAGGCTGCAGACTGTCCAGATTTTCCACAACCACAACTTCAATACTCATAGTTGTGGACAGTGAAGGTTCTCCATGATCCGAGACGGTGATGATAAGAGGGTGAGTTTTTAAGTCATTGTCACTCATTCGTCTTTTAGTTCTAATTTCTCCTGTACTGGTTCCGATTCGGAAAAGATTTGTTCCCTTTGATTCAGTTATATGATAAGATAATAGAGCATTATAACCTGAATCAGCGTCTACAGCTCTGACTTTAGCCACAAAATAGCCCGCTTCAGCAGAGTAGGGAATGTTCTCAGTGTTTACTGATCCAGGCTCAGAATATGGAGGAAGGAAAACTGGCCTGTTGTCATTCTCGTCCAGGATAAACATGTTCACAGTCACATTACTACTTAGTGGTGGGACACCAGCATCAGATGCCTGAACTTTGAACTGAAATCGTTTTGTTCCTTCGTAATCGAAAGTCTTCAGACAGTACAGTTCACCGGTGTGTGAGTTAATGTTCATCAGATTTGACACTCTGCTGCTCTCTGTATCAATTAATGAATAAGCAACAAGTGCATTCTCACCAGTGTCTAAGTCACGTGCTGTTAGAGATGCCAACAGGCCACCAACTGGACTATTCTCTTTCATGCTAATGTTTATCACTGCTGCAAGAAATTGAGGCGCGTTATCATTCACATCAGAGACCTGAACCGTTATAACGTGACTGCTGGAGAGGGAAGGAGTTCCCTCATCATTAGCTAGAACTGTAATATTATACTGTGAGACCTGCTCTCTGTCCAGAGCTTCATTTACAACAAGAGCATAAGAGTTTTTATATGATAACTGTAATTTAAAAGAACTCCCTCCTATAATTTTACAATCTACTTTGCCATTGCTTCCACTGTCTTTATCTGATACAGTGATTAATGCAACATCTGTGCCAGGTTTGATGCCCTCGCTTACGGAGCTCATGAGCAGAGTCACTGATATCTCTGGTGCATTGTCATTCACATCCACTACTTCAATTAACACTTTACATCTGGACATTCTTAGAGGGAGGCCTTTGTCCTGAGCTTGAATTCTGAGTTCTATTGCGGGGCTCTGCTCATAATCAATATTACCTCTGACAGTGATATCACCAGAAACAGGGTCGATGGAAAATAAATCTATTGCCGAATTTCGGGAATCACTTACAATAGAGTAAGATACTTCACCGTTATTTCCCTCGTCTGCATCTGTAGCTGAAACTGTAAGTATTTTAGCTCCAGGAGAAGCATTTTCATTGACAGTGGCTCTATAAATAGGCCTACTGAACACTGGGTTGTTGTCATTTATGTCCTGTATATTTATCACTATCTGCATTGTTCCGGATCTGGGAGGAGTCCCGCCGTCTACAGCAGTCAGTACGAGTTTGATCATCGATTCTCTCTCTCTGTCTAAAGATTTTTGAAGCACGAGCTCAACTGAATCACTCTGCGAATCCAAAGAAAGATGTTCATTTGAGTTTATTTTATAGGTTTTTACTGAATAAATACCGATGTCCATGTCGCTCGCTGTGGTTAAAGGAAACCGATCTCCCGGAAGAACATTTTCACTAATTTTCAAAACAAGTGTTGGATCTGGAAACACTGGAGAGTTATCATTAATGTCTAGTATATTAATTTCGACACGGTAGAGCTTGTGAGGATTGTGGATCTTCGCTTCAACATTCAATACGCATTTCTGTTTGCTTTCACACAGCTCCTCTCGGTCTATTCTGTCATTAACTAATAAAATCCCGCTTTTCAGATTTACCTCGAAATACTTGATGTTATATCCAGACACAAGCTGAAACATCCGCGACTCCAGTTCCTGTACATTAAGATTAAGATCCGTCGCTAGATTTCCAACAACGGTTCCCTTCTTGGCCTCCTCTGAAACCGAGTACGAAATCTGAGCGAAACACAAATCCCATAAACAGAGCAGCAGCAGAGCCTTCATCCAGGCTGCGCGAGTACTGTCCGGTGCTGCCATCGTTCCCGTCATCCTGAGATTTTAAAAAGCCCAAGGAATGCTTCCATTTAAATTCGTCTACAGGAAAGATAGAAATACACAGTGCCTGCTAACGTCGTGTGTGATGCTCTGTTGTCCTGTTCTTCATTAGGCGGAGTATTAATAATGTGCCAACAACTCAATCACACGGTCTACAGCGACATCTTGTGCGGAAATTCAGAGGGACCTTACATTTCAAAACTGATTTTTGGTCAATACTGACTTCAAATAAAATTTCGTGTAGAAAATGACTATTAGCAATTACTTTTTTTAAACTGTAATTTTAACCAAAAAATAAAATCAATAAAATCAAGGTTTTAACTTTCGTTCATAGAGATAAACTTTTATAGCTGAACAAGTGCAAAACATTGATTTTAATTATACAACCATCATTTAAAAATAATTATATTATTTTTCTACATTACTATAATTTGCCAAAAGTTTTCATAACATAAAAGTTCTACACACACACACACACACACACACACACACACACACACACACACACACACACACACACACACACACACACACATTTTATCAATGTAATAAATGTAGTTTGTTCGCAGGGTAACTTTTATTATATAATACTCATACTATTTAAGTATTTATTGTTACTGCGCATAAACCTAAAATACGGATTTATTAAATAATATAATTTGGAGATAACAAGTTCATGGATTATCTCAGGTGTAACGTAAGGTATTGCCTTTCTGTTTTAGATTTATTTTTTAAATAATATATAGGACCGCGTCCATATTTAGATTCATGTTAGCCTCATACAATATGACGCTATATGTTCATAATACATAAACTCGGCAAAAACATTATCTTGGGTGACCTATAACTGTTACTTCGCTAATATTACCAAATTTGTAAAACAAACATCGCGTCCTCACCCACAACTGTGCAGGAAAGCTACACTATTTATTTGACTTTACTGTAAAACGTAAACCATGAATTTTTGCCAAAGAAAGGAGCTTAGTCAAAAGTAAAAGAGAGAAAAAGTGGTTGTTTAACGGTTGCCACGTTTCTACTTAAAAGTCTGTTAAGTCAGGTTCAGGTTTCTACAGGAAACCAAAACTTTAATAAAAAAAAAAATCGACGAACATTTCTGTCCTCGATTATATTTTAAAGGAATAGTTCGTTTCGTTTTCCAGTCTGTTTTTAATCGAAATGAAACACAATAAAAATAAAATGTATGTTCCTGCTCTGCACATTGACCGCGATGTTTGTCACCAGGAGCATGAGTACCATAAATAATCGGGGTCCAATTCCATAACCCTCATTCAATACCAAAATGCATTCCAAAGTTCAGCTGCGACTCAGATGATGCATCTTTAATTCCACTGAGCTAAATCAAGTTGTTTTCTTTCAAAGCTATGGTGTAGGTGAGGTATCACACTTCAAGCCAAGCGTATGCTGTAGGATGATCCAGTGGAATGTACATTGAAGGTTGTTAGAAAAGTGGTTGGGCTAATGATGCAGTATTAGGCTCACTGAGGCAAGTGGAAATCTATTCATACATTTTAATGCATAATATTGGTGTATTTGTTTCCTATTCTTTATTGCATTATGTCATATAACATGGTAAATGTGGTGTAAAGTTTTGTTATGATGTCGATTTATTTTATTATTTTTTTCATAAGCGCAGTGAACTAACTCTCAGGATGAGTCAATAGAGTCAACAGTAAAGGTTCAAGGGGAGGGCAAGTTGTGTAGTTTCAACCGTGAGAAACTTCATGTTTTGAAACAAGCATGGAAAAATCACAACTTTTATATATGAAAACATTTAGACCTCTTTAAGAATTATTGTTTTAGAAATCTTTGTGCCAGTCAGTGCCAGTCCCTACACTGGTTATATTCAAATTGTTCTTGTTCATTTGAAGGTTGGAGTGCACACATCTGTAACAGGTCATGCACAAACTGAACAAATAGGGCAAATTGTTCTATTTGCATGTCTTATACATATTTCATATAGTTTTTGCTAGAGATGTAAAAATCTGAACGCTTGGATTTGACCTGTAAAAGCAAGAAACTGTTAACTGTGTTCTTACTGCTGCCATCTCAGGGAGTTTTTCTTTGCCACTGTCGCTGTCATCCTAGGCTTGCTGATCAGGACAATCTTCATTTGGACAATCTTCTCATTTTGATTCATACACATTAATATTTTATACAAACGTAAATAATTATTTTAATTGTGTAAGGCTGCTTTGCGATAATGTCAATTGTTAAAAGCGATATACAAATAAAATTTAATCAAAATGAATTGAATTGTTAAAGGTTGTTTTTGTGATTCATTTGTGCTTGATGTTGACAGAATAACAATTTTTACTGTATTGCATTTTTCTTATGTGATCTGTGATCTATTAAATGAGTAGTGAAAATTATTACATTTGTTTAGTAACGCTTATCATATCTAGCAACAGTTACATAACTATGGCAAGTAACATAACCCTAAATATTAAGATTTGCTTAATATTTGTATATTCCATATTGCTGAATATACAATACTTCATACTAAATTATTTACTTAATTATTTGAAGCAAATACCCTGCATAATTTATACAATATAATTAAATAACATTTGATTAATATATTAATATCAATATATCAATATAATATCAGTTGTACTAAATATTATATGAGTAAAATTTACTTAAAGTTATTGTGCAAATTGTTACAAGTTTAATCAAGTAAATATTACATGTTTTTTTTTCAGTAAAAAGTAAGAAAATGTGCTCTTTCTATCTCTTGTCTATCTTTTTTTACTATAGTTTTTTAAACTCTGAGAAAATGTTTAACCAAACAACTTTTCTTACCGAAACCTTGCAAACAGCAATAATGCCAAACACCGTCAGTTAACAAACATTGTCAAAAACCATGACTGGTCAAAATATTGACAAGAATTATTAGTACAAAAAAAGTTATTTTCAAAACACTCTAGATTTCCCATGTGGAAATAGATAGGAAGCTTTATCATTGTTAAAAAAACTAAAACATTTAAGCAAAAGGCATGAAAATTAGGTAGGTATAAAAGTCAGCTGGAAGGGTTTGTATACTTCAAAGTTTAGTGATGACACAACATTAAAGACAGACCAATTGACTTCAAATGCTTAACAAGATGTCAGTATAGTGAGCTTTACCAACACTATATTGAACCACCGAAAACAACAAATACACAAATAAAGTTTATGAAATGGCTTATTATTGGTGTCACATAAACTATGGAATGAACTACTCATTAGAAATTTTCTCCTTCTGTGGTCAAAGTCTGGCCAGTACTTTCTGAGTTCAGATATTTTGAGCTGAGGGCAGATAAAGTATGACAGAGAAAATATTAGACCATATGTCTAGTGTTATAGAATATAATTTCTTCCCTAAGAGCAACTTATGAAGTAGTTTCAGTAGAGAGGTTATTATGGTATTTTGTAAGAACTTTATTGATAAATCTAATCCGGGAGACAATGACTTAAATGATTCAAATAAGGCATGTTTGTCCTTATCGCTCGTCATGGTCTCAAAATGCATGACGGCATGGCAGTTATTAGTTTATTATTAGCTTATTTAATGACATCTAGGTGCGTGAGGCAATACCCATTTGGAAAAAATGGGATATGTTTTTTAAACAATTTGCAATTTCTTTAATTTTTTATATGCTGTATTATAAGTAGACTCTGATCAAGCCAGTGGATGTTACGAAAAGACACGTTATGTCGCACTGTTAATTTATCAGCTACTATTTGAAGCTTAATCTCAGTAACATCAACGCAGAATCATGTGCGGTGAATTGACGTAAAACAGATCTCTGTCAAACTACGTGGTGCTGAATACAATTCCTAGAAAAAATAGATTTCTAAATGTGATTTCAACATTATTGCGCCGAAAAAATACAAACAGTGTATGATCAAAAAAGGCATGTAAAAAAACGTAGTTACCCAGAAAACTGATTTGAGAGTTAAAGAGGATCATAAATGTTCTTTAGAAATAAAACTGAGGATCGAGATTAGCATGCAGAAATACCAGCATTATACAATTGGGTATAATAACAGCATTATACAATTGGGTCAACTCGTATAACAAGAAACAATACGAGGAGAAATTCGAGGGCGTTAGACGTGCATGTGAACAAGGTTAAGTATGGTCTTACCTTCCCTGTGCTGGGAAGAGTCTGAGTTCGAGAAAAAGTGTCTCCTTCATTAATGTTGATCAGCTCTGCGTCTGCAGGATGAAACGGCGAGGGGAAAACCACTACGTCACTCTTCAGTGTGTCTGAGCTAAAACACACATCATACTGCTGGGTGGATTTAGAGTAAGACCAGCTCCCGTCAGGGTGTGTAGTGACCACTGGAACGCTGGACCTGCTGAAACCGCTGTCTGTCCCGTAGCATTTAGCAGCTATTAAAGCGATGAGGCTCAGTAAAAATATCACCGACACTGAAATAATAACGATGAGCAAATAGAGATTCAGACCAGAAAAAGTATCTTCCTTTACTGGCACTTGTCTTAGTGAAGGCTGCAGACTGTCCAGATTTTCCACAACCACAACTTCAATACTCATAGTTGTGGATAGTGAAGGTTCTCCATTATCCGAGACAGTGATGATAAGAGGGTGAGTTTTTAAGTCATTGTCACTCATTCGTCTTTTAGTTCTAATTTCTCCTGTGCTGGTTCCGATTCGGAAGAGATTCGTTCCCTTTGATTCGGTTATGTGATAAGACAGTAGTGCATTATAACCTGAATCAGCGTCTACAGCTCTGACTTTAGCCACAAAATACCCCGCTTCAGCAGAGTAAGGAATGTTCTCAGTGTTTACTGATCCAGGTTCAGAATGAGGAGGAAGGAAAACTGGACTGTTGTCATTCTCATCCAGGATAAAAACATTAACAGTCACGTTACTACTTAGTGGAGGAACACCGGAGTCAGTGGCTTGAACTTGAAACTGAAGTCGTTTTGTTTCTTCGTAATCGAAAGTCTTCAGACTGGACAGTTCGCCGGTGTGTAAGTTAATGTTCATCAGATTTGACACTCTGCTGCTCTCTGTATCAATTAATGAATATGAAACAAGTGCATTCTCACCAATGTCTAAGTCACGTGCCGTTAGTGATGCCAACAAGCCTCCCACTGGACTATTCTCTTTCACGCTAATGTTTATCACCGCTGCAGGAAATAAAGGCGCGTTATCATTCACATCAGAGACCTGAACCGTTATAACGTGACTGCTGGAGAGGGAAGGAGTTCCCTCATCATTAGCTAGAACTGTAATATTATACTGTGAGACCTGCTCTCTGTCCAGAGCTTCATTCACAACAAGAGCATAAGAGTTTTTATATGATAACTGTAATTTGAAAGGACTCGCGCCTATAATTTTACAATCTACTTTGCCATTTCTTCCACTGTCTTTATCTGATACAGTGATTAATGCAACATCTGTGCCAGGTTTGATGTCCTCGCTTACGGAGTTCATGAGCACAGTTACTGATATCTCTGGTGCATTGTCATTCACATCCACTACTTCAATTATAACTTTACATCGGGACATTCTCGGAGGATGCCCTTTGTCTTGAGCTTGTATTTTTAGTTCTATTGCGGGGCTTTGCTCGTGATCAATATTACCTTTTACAGTGATATCGCCAGAAACGGGATTTATGAAGAATAAGTCCAATGCCGAGTTTTCCTCATCACTAATGATGGAGTACGACACATCGCTGTTAATACCTGCATCTGCATCTGATGCGGAAATTTTTAGAAGTTTTGTCCCTGTAGGTGCATTCTCATGAATCTTGATTTTGTACAGTGACGTGGTGAAAACTGGACTGTTATCATTTGCATCCAGCACATTTATAACTATCTGCATTGTTCCAGATCTGGGAGGAGTCCCGCCGTCTACAGCAGTCAGTACGAGTTTGATCAATGACTCTTTCTCTCTGTCTAAAGATTTCTGAAGAACGAGCTCCGCAGAACCGCTCTGCAAGTCCAGTGAAAAATATTCATTTGAGTTTAGTTTATATGTTTTTACATAATTACTTCCCACATCGAGGTCCCGCGCCGTCATTAGCGGAAACCGATCTCCCGGAAGAACATTTTCACTAATATTCAAAGCAACTGATTGACGTGGAAACACCGGAGAGTTATCATTAATGTCTAGAATATCGATTTCCACACGGTAGAGCTTGTGAGGATTGTGGATCATCGCTTCAACATTCAATACGCATTTCTGTTTGCTTTCACACAGCTCCTCTCGGTCTATTCTGTCATTGACTAATAAAATCCCGCTTTTCCGATTTACCTCGAAATACTTGGTGTTAGATCCAGACACAAGCTGAAACATTCGCGAGTCCAGCTCCTGCACACTGAGATTAAGATCCTTCGCTAGATTTCCAACAACGGTTCCCTTCTTGGCCTCTTCTGAAACCGAGTACGAAATCTGAGCGAAACACAAATCCCATAAACAGAGCAGCAGCAGAGCCTTCATCCAGGCTGCGCGAGTACTGTCCTGTGTAACCATCGTTTCCTTTTACTGGAGAGTCAAAAGAGTAGAAAGATTGCATTCATTTATTTCACTGTGTGTATGAAAGAGAAAAATACGCAAACCTTGCTGGTGTCGGAAATCTGTGACGCTCTGTCTTCATTAGGCGGAGTATTAATAATGTGCCAATAACTCCATCTCACGGTCTACAGCGACATCTTGTGTGTAAGTACAATCTAATATTACAGCTGAAATTTTATTTTATAACTGCATCAAATAACTGTTTTTTTATTCGTGTATTTCATTCTTAATATGCATAATTGTCTGTGAATTAAACGTGCAGGTTTCAATCTCTCAGTTATACAAGTAAATAGTTGTATATTGCAATGAATTAAATGTAATAGATTGTGTTGGATTTCATTATAATCACGATGAACTTTTCATTCCGAAAACGTGGGTTATTGAATTTAATGACTTTGAATAAAATGACATTAAATTTCTATGTACTACGCGTTTTTTATGTTCTTTTTTTCATGATTTTTAAAATGCACATATCCAGCTGTGGGATATTAATGGAACATTCATGCTTTAAAGTCACATTTTCTTTCGTTAATGATATGAAACATAGAGTTTCACATATTCAATAAAATACTTTGTTAACAACTATATAAAAGAAGTACACTTACACAATTCAAACGGTTTTTAACAACATGGAGTTAAACATAATAGGCCGTTTTGCGCCATGGGTGGTACAACATGCACTGTAAACCCTAATGCCAAATGTAATTAGACATATTGAGTACTGTTACCTTGAATAATGACAATTAGATCAAATTAATAGACATTGATGAGTATTTAGAATTTTTTGGTATTGATGAGTTTGTAGAAATGACACTTTTCAAGTAAGTTAGCAGAACAAATTTGATATTTTAAGTAATTGTAAGTACTAAAGTAACAGTAACTGTCACTTTAAAGTTCCACCAACTTAAAATCTTTCAGACTAGCGATTTCGTGTCTAATGTCATCAGGGCAATAGCGCACTGGTGGCTCTGTGGTATGTTTCGCCTGCCATGCGAAAGGCTCGGGTTCGATTCCCAACAACTGGATGAAGTGTCTGTCCCAAGTCAATGGGAGTGTTGCATCAGGAAGGGCATCTGGCGTAAAACCTATGCCAAGCTTGTGTGCCGACCGGATGGTCTGCTATGGCGACTTATTACCAAAAGACCAACATTTTTTTTTTTATTCGCAACAACTTATGGGAAATTAGATTAGATAGATAAATTGGAAACATCATTACTTAAAATTTTTTATGCTACTGATTACTTTTTTTTTGCCAACTTATTCGGGTTTACAGTGAGGGATAAAATATTCAAAGGTTCTGACCACGCCATAAAATAGTTCTGATGGGTGTTAATGGGTCCGTATATATGGGGATTTACACAAAAATAACCGTCACAAATGTTTTAAACAGTAAACGATTGCATACAAGTGAAGTCACAGCAAAAATATCTAAATAACCTACTAGTAAATTCTCATATTCGTACATTTTTTTTTACGTTTAACCTATTTGGTGATGAAATGCTACACAGAATAACAACTCGCTGTCAGCGTGCTCTGAAAGAAAACGATGTTTGGCCCCGTATACCCCAAGTTCCCCTGCTAGTAATGGTTCATATCAGAACAGTGTAACTATTAGAAAGTTTTTTTCAGGTTGTTAGTTTTCTGTTGATCGTTTCGTCAGCAAAATTTCCGAAATGTATCGCTGTTCAACTTGGTTGGAAACCAAAAAACGTTCTTTAAAATTCTGCTTACATTAACACTCGTGTGTGTTTGTGTATAAAACGTGATCTATATTTAAAACAATCATAACAATTATCGTTGTTTTATCCTGAAACGTGATGTATCGGGCTCATCCTGGAAGATCGGGCAAATGAAGGCATTTCAATATGATACTCATCCTACATCCCTGCGCATTTACATATTTTATATGGGACATTTTACATTCTTATAATATCTCACATACAAATTGGGAGTTCATTCATTCATTTCAACCACATGCTTTTGTGACTTTTAATGTCTCAGTGTTATCTCTGGCCTGCCAAGAAAGGGGCCTGGGTTGAAATCTCCACCAGTGACTCACACTTAGATACTGAGGTTTCAGCCTCATTCGTACCAGTTCCAAGAACAAATAAAAATAACCGAGTTGTGTCAAGTAGAGAATTTAGAGTAAAATATATTTTGAAATCGAATGTGCAGATGGGGTAATTCAATGTGACACCTCCGGACGGAAACAGTCAAAAGAACAATAGCATTTGTCAGAGTCAGTATCAAACATGGCAAAAGACTTTCTGCACAATAAGCTTTAAAGCAAATATATCAGGAGACACAAGCAAAGAGTGAAGTGAAAGATGTGGCGGTGGACGTTAATTGAAACATTAAAGAAAAATTAAAAATAGTCCAGATTCAAAGCACAGACAAAGAAATTTCCTATTTAAAAAAACAATATTGCCAGAAAAAAGCCCCATAACAATCAGAGCAGGAACGAGAAGGAAATATCATTTTGAAGCATTGTTAACTTGACAAGTCAACATCTTGTTCTGCTTGTATGCTTGTAATATAAGATTGATTGTGCCTGGGTCAACGAGGAGGACAGTAAGTCATGTCTATAACATATAGTTATGATTAGAGATATTGATTTCAGACTTAATTTAAAAATTACAACCTTGGGGAAAGATGCATCATGAAATCCAGAGTTAACAAGAAACTAAAATTGTTTCAAATTTAGCTACCGATTTACATAAGCATGGTCTTACCTTCCCAGTGCTGGGAAGAGTCTGAGTTCGAGTAAAAGTGTCTCCTTCATTAATGCTGATCAGCTCTGCATCTGCAGGAGGAAACGGCGAGGGGAAAACCACTACGTCACTCTTCAGTGTGTCTGAGCTAAAACACACATCATACTGCTGGGTGGATTTAGAGTAAGACCAGCTCCCGTCAGGGTGTGTAGTGACCACTGGAACGCTGGACCTGCTGTCTGTCCCGTAGCATTTAGCTGCTATTAAAGCGATGAGACTCAGTAAAAAAATCACCGACACTGAGACAATAGCGATGAGCAGATAGAGATTCAGGTGTGAAAACGTCTCCTCCTTTACTGGCACTTTTCTTAGTGAAGGCTGCAGACTGTCCAGATTTTCCACAATCACAACTTCAATACTCATAGTTGTGGACAGTGAAGGTTCTCCATTATCCGAGACAGTGATGATAAGAGGGTGAGTTTTTAAGTCATTGTCACTCATTCGTCTTTTAGTTCTTATTTCTCCTGTGCTGGTTCCGATTCGGAAGAGATTCGTTCCCTTTGATTCAGTTATATGATAAGATAATAGAGCATTATAACCTGAATCAGCGTCTACAGCTCTGACTTTAGCCACAAAATAGCCCGCTTCAGCAGAGTAGGGAATGTTCTCAGTGTTTACTGATCCAGGTTCAGAATAAGGAGGAAGGAAAACTGGTCTGTTGTCATTCTCATCCAGGATAAACACATTTACAGTCACGTTACTACTTAGTGGAGGAACACCGGAGTCAGTGGCTTGAACTTTACACTGAAGTCGTTTTGTTTCTTCATAATCAAAAGTCTTCAGACTGTACAGTTCACCGGTGTGTGAGTTAATGTTCATCAGATTTAACACTCTGCTGCTGTCTGTACCAATTAATGAATATGAAACAAGCGCATTATCACCAATGTCTAAATCACGTGCCGTTAGTGATGCCAACAGGCCACCAACTGGACTATTCTCTTTCACGCTAATGTTTATCACCGCTGCAGGAAATAAAGGCGCGTTATCATTCACATCAGAGACCTGAACCGTTATAACGTGACTGCTGGAGAGGGAAGGAGTTCCCTCATCATTAGCTAGAACTGTAATATTATACTGTGAGACCTGCTCTCTGTCCAGAGCTTCATTCACAACAAGAGCATAAGAATTTTTATATGATAACTGTAATTTAAAAGGACTCGCGCCTATAATTTTACAGTCTACTTTGCCATTCTTTCCACTGTCTTTATCTGATACAGTGATTAATGCAACATCTGTGCCAGGTTTCATGTCCTCGCTTACGGAGCTCATGAGCAGAGTCACTGATATCTCTGGTGCATTGTCATTCACATCCACTACTTCAATTAACGCTTTACATCTGGACATTCTTGGAGATTGTCCTTTGTCCTGAGCCTGAATTCTAACTTCAATTACGGGATGTTTCTCATAATCAATGTTAGCTTTAACAGTAATGTCTCCAGAAACAGGATTTACAGAAAATAAGTTTGCCTCATCAGTGATAATCACGTAGGACACATCGCCGTTCACGCCCTCGTCTGCATCTGATGCAGAAACGGTGCCGATTTTAGTTCCTACAGGGGCATTCTCATGAACCTTGATTTTGTAAAGGGGTGTTGTAAAAATAGGGCTGTTGTCGTTTATATCCAGTATATTTATTACTATCTGCATTGTTCCGGATCTGGGAGAAGATCCGCCGTCTACAGCAGTCAGTACCAGATTGATCACCGATTCTCTCTCTCTGTCCAGAGATTTTTGAAGCACAAGCTCAACTGAATCACTCTGCATGTCCAAAGAGAAATATTCATTTGAATTTAATTTATAAGATTTTATTGAATTACTACCGATGTCTATGTCTCGCGCCGTGGTCACTGAAAAACGATCACCGGGAAGCATGTTTTCAGTAATGTTCAACGCAACTGACTGACGTGGAAACACTGGAGAGTTGTCATTAATATCTAGTATATTAATTTCGACACGGTAGAGCTTGTGAGGATTGTGGATCATCGCTTCAACATTCAATACGCATTTCTGTTTGCTTTCACACAGCTCCTCTCGGTCTATTCTGTCATTAACTAATAAAAGCCCGCTTTTCCGATTTACCTCGAAATACTGAGTGTTAGATCCAGACACAAGCTGAAACATGCGCGACTCCAGTTCCTGCACATTGAGATTGAGATCCTTCGCTAGATTTCCAACAACGGTTCCCTTCTTGGCCTCCTCTGAAACCGAGTACGAAATCTGAGCGTAACACAAATCCCATAAATAAAGCAGCAGCAGAGCCTTCATCCAGGCAGCTTGATTACTTTGATGTACAACCATCGCTTCCTTTTACTGGAGATTCACACGGAAGTAGTGATTTATTTTAATCCAACACAGTCTGCAGAAAAACAAGAGATACACGCGACATTTTCGAATTCTTGCGATACACAACGAACGAGATGTCGGAAGCGTATGACGGCCTGTATTCCTGCTCTTTGTTAGGTGCAGTACTAATAATGTGCCAAAAACCTCATCGCACGGTCTATAGCGACATCTTGTGTGGAAATACAATCTGACTTAATAGGTCGAGACTATTTTTGCCAATTGCTCAATCAAATAACTGTTTCTCTTTAAAAACAATTTTTGTATAGTTAAATCTTTACACGTTTTCTTGTTTTGTTGTTGTTGTTGTTGTTGTTGTTGTTGCTGTTGTTGTTTTTAAGCTAAATGTGGAATTTTAATGTGTCAGTGATACAAATAAAGCAATATGGATTTTCAGGACTTAATAGATTCAGTTGGATTTATTATGAGGATCACATTACTATTTAAACTTTCCTATCTAATAAGCGGCTTCTTGCAACGAATTAATGCAATAATAATAATAATAATAATAATAATAATTATAATAATAATAATAATAATAGCGTCAGTTCACTCAAATCACTGCTACTGATGTCTGTCGAAGACATAAAATGCACAACAAGGCGATATTCGCTCTTTTTTATTTATTTATTTTTTTTTAGAGTTTTTACACCACAATATCTCCCCTTCAGTACTATTTAAAGACTTGAAAGACGCCACTGTCATCTTCGTAGTGCTGAATTCAATTCAACTACACAAAATCTAAATAGTTACATGTTCGTATGTGTGTATAAATAACTCAAAATGCACATTTGATTAAACCACTAAGACCATCCAACAAACCTTATGGAAAACCGTATCTTGTCAAAATGTACATATAAAGAATTGCGTAAGCGAAAAAAAAACTGACCTCAAGGCTAGAGATGATAGCTACATAACAATCTTTATCTATATAAACATAAACACACACACACACACACACACACACACACACACACACACACACACACACACACACACACACACACACACACACACACACACAAAATTACAAGTAAAAAGTGATGAAATTCAGGTGAGTATAACGTATATTTGGAAATGGTTGTGTACTCTAAAACCATAAACATAAAGTAATAACACTAGACTGTTTTTAAAGCTTTTTTGGCAATACTGTGGACTGACACGGACAATTCTTTTAATTTGATCTACATAAACAGACGTTTCACCATTTTTCCAATTGAAAGGTTATTAATGAATCCTGATTGATATATTTCTATGCCTTAATCTTATTAAGGTGGTTAATAAAATACCCCATTTGGGAAAACCTGTATTATATTTTAAAATTAATTATACCATGTTCAGTATCATGACATTGTCTTATATTTTAAAATGCTTTGACTCTATAGTAACTAACTCTACAGTACCATTTTTAGTAAGTAAAATGTGCTGGCAGGTGTGGAAAGTTTGGGATTTTTTATTCTTTGCTAGTTAAAGCATTATATAGTATATGTGCCAATAGGTCATATTCACTGCAGTAACATGGCTTGTGCAACGATAGCAAATGGAAACTATCAACATACCTGAATGTATCTGGCATTACTTTGTATATTTAATACAGACACAATAAGAAAGCTCATGGCTGGTACAGGTCAAGCTCATCACCTGTACCAAAATGGTATGCCTGAACTAAATAAAGCTTTTGCTGATTGATGGCAAAAAGTGTAGCATCATAATGGAGCGGGTTAAGCAGTGTGAAAGTGATGATAAAGACAATGGTAAAGAGACAGAAACATCATACATGTGTCTTGCTTGCATGCCAAGTTCTGTCAAGTAGCTAAATTAACTAACTGCAGAAACTTTTTTAAACTTGCAAATGTTATAGTAGGTTCAGGCTCCATGGTTGACCATTTTGAATGTTTAACTGGTCAGACTGCTCATAGTATAGAAGAACATGTGAACCGTTTACTTTTTTTATAGGGACTTCTAGTGAGAACCTTCAGGTTTTGCCAATAAACAGTAAAGTTTAAAGGTAATTGAAGCACAGGTGTTTTGGTGACAGAGAACATGAATTTAATTGAAAAAGAGCATAAAAACATTCAATAAGATACAGTATGAGGACTTCACAACAAAAACCGTTTTGATGACACACAGCACTGAATAAAATGAAAAAGATACTAAAATTCTAATTAATTTAAAAGAGACACAATTAAGGATGGTCTTACCTTCCCTGTGCTGGGAAGAGTCTGAGTTCGAGTAAAAGTGTCTCCTTCATTAATACTGATCAGCTCAGCGTCTGCAGGCGGAAACGGCGAAGGGAAAACCACTACGTCACTCTTCAGTGTGTCTGAGCTAAAACACACATCATACTGCTGAGCGGATTTAGAGTAAGACCAGCTCCCGTCAGGGTGTGTAGTGACCACTGGAACGCTGGACCCGCTGAAACCGCTGGCTGTCCCGTAACATTTAGCTGCTATTAAAGCGATGAGGCTCAGTAGAAATATCACTGACACTGAGACAATAGAGATGAGCAGGTAGAGATTCAGATGTGAAAATGTCTCATCCTTTATTGGCACTTGTCTTAGTGAAGTCTGAAAGTTGTCCAGATTTTCCATAACCACAACTTCAATACTCATAGTTGTGGACAGTGAAGGTTCTCCATTATCCGAGACAGTGATGATAAGAGGGTGAGTTTTTAAGTCATTGTCACTCATTCGTCTTTTAGTCCTAATTTCTCCTGTGCTGGTTCCGATTCGAAAGAGATTCGTTCCCTTTGATTCAGTTATGTGATAAGACAGTAGTGCATTATAACCTGAATCAGCGTCTACAGCTCTGACTTTAGCTACAAAATAGCCCGCTTCAGCAGAGTAGGGGATGTTCTCAGTGTTTACTGATCCAGGTTGAGAATATGGAGGAAGAAAAACTGGACTGTTGTCATTCTCATCCAGGATAAAAACATTAACAGTCACGTTACTACTTAGTGGAGGAACACCGGAGTCAGTGGCTTGAACTTTACACTGAAGTCGTTTCGTATTTTCATAATCGAAAGTCTTCAGACTGTACAGTTCACCGGTGTGTGAGTTGATGTTCATCAGATTTGACACTCTGCTGTTCTCTGTATCAATTAAGGAATATGAAACAAGCGCATTCTCGCCGATGTCTAAGTCACGTGCCGTTAGTGATGCCAACAGACCTCCAACTGGACTATTCTCTTTCACGCTAATGTTTATCACCGCTGCAGAAAATAGAGGCGCGTTATCATTCACATCAGAGACCTGAACTGTTATAACGTGACTGCTGGAGAGGGAAGGAGTTCCCTCATCATTAGCTAGAACTGTAATATTATACTGTGAGACCTGCTCTCTGTCCAGAGCTTCATTCACAACAAGAGCATAAGAGTTTTTATATGATAACTGTAATTTGAAAGGACTCGGAGCTAAAATTTGACAATTTATCCTTCCATTTGTTCCACTGTCTTTATCTGATACAGTGATTAATGCAACATCTGTGCCAGGTTTGATGTCCTCGCTTACGGAGCTCATGAGCAGAATCACTGATATCTCTGGTGCATTGTCATTTACATCTACTACTTCAATTAACACTTTACATGTAGATCTTCTTGGAGGATGTCCTTTGTCCTGAGCTTGTATTCTTATTTCTATCGAGGGGCTTTGCTCGTGGTCAATATTTCTTTGAATAGTGACATCACCAGAAACAGTATTGATTGAGAATAAGTCTAACGCCGAGTAATCCCCATGTCGAA
>JAAGKR010007876.1:1046-34202 GCA_011419295.1 Clarias macrocephalus | reverse complement strand
TATATATATATATATATATATTCTATTATATTGATCTGCTCAGCACTATTATGCTTTTGATTGATGCCTGCACACAGCTGTGTTCATATCAAACAGATTAGAAAAATATTATTTCTTTTCACTTGGAGAGAACAAAAAGTGGCCGGCCGCAATATACCTGCGTATGTGAAAGAGGGCACACGGGACTGATGCAGCGACTCGCCCTCAAAATAAAAGGCATTTTTAGCTGACTCGTCAGAAAGAGGCTGGAGCTCAGTGATTCTGCTCGCGTCTTCTGCAGACAATAGTTTTGAATAGGAAAGCGTGAGAAATTGGATGTGTGGCGTGAGAGGGTGTGAAGATGAGAGATTGTGTAAGTCTCACTTCTCAATGCGTGAGAGTTGGCAGCTCTGAATTAAGTAACTAGTGGATAAAATGAATGTTTTCTGTTATCTATCTATAGGTACTAAAATGTAAATGTAGCTACACTTGCGGTTAATAAATAAGGCTGGCTTTAGACTATAGACAGTATGGTAATAGAAGTGTTGCTGGCAATGCACCTTCACATCTATATATGACAAGAAAGATTCAGGTAGCGGATATACACACAGTGTACACTTTCTTCTGAAACACTTGTACATCTGAACATTCGTGCAATTACCAAATCAGCCAGTCATAAGGCAGCACATTGAACATAAATGTAAAACTATCTGACTGTCCCGTTTCACTGAGCCTTGTCCATTGTCACTTCGAATATCCTGAATGAAACACATTCTTGTGGAAGAACTGTGTTGAAATGGAAATAAGGTAGAAATGATGAGGTACAAATGGAGAAATGGAGTGGATCATGCACTTTGATGAGGTAGAACCACTTTGATGAGGTATAATCGCTTTGATGGGGTACAATGACTTAAGTGATGTTTAACTGCCTTGATGAGGTAGAATCACTTTGATGTGGTAGAACCACTTTGATGAGGTTATGTCACTTTGATGAGGTAGAACCACTTTGATGAGGTATAATCGCTTTGATGGGGTACAATGACTTAAGTGATGTTTAACTGCCTTGATGAGGTAGAATCACTTTGATGTGGTAGAACCACTTTGATGAGGTTATGTCACTTTGATGAGGTAGAACCACTTTGATGAGGTATAATCGCTTTGATGGGGTACAATGACTTAAGTGATGTTTAACTGCCTTGATGAGGTAGAATCACTTTGATGTGGTAGAACCACTTTGATGAGGTTATGTCACTTTGATGAGGTAGAACCACTTTGATGAGGTATAATCGCTTTGATGGGGTACAATGACTTAAGTGATGTTTAACTGCCTTGATGAGGTAGAATCACTTTGATGTGGTAGAACCACTTTGATGAGGTTATGTCACTTTGATGAGGTAGAACCACTTTGATGAGGTATAATCGCTTTGATGGGGTACAATGACTTAAGTGATGTTTAACTGCCTTGATGAGGTAGAATCACTTTGATGTGGTAGAACCACTTTGATGAGGTTATGTCACTTTGATGAGGTAGAACCACTTTGATGAGGTATAATCGCTTTGATGGGGTACAATGACTTAAGTGATGTTTAACTGCCTTGATGAGGTAGAATCACTTTGATGTGGTAGAACCACTTTGATGAGGTTATGTCACTTTGATGAGGTAGAACCACTTTGATGAGGTATAATCGCTTTGATGGGGTACAATGACTTAAGTGATGTTTAACTGCCTTGATGAGGTAGAATCACTTTGATGTGGTAGAACCACTTTGATGAGGTTATGTCACTTTGATGAGGTAGAACCACTTTGATGAGGCAGAATCACTCGGATAAGGTAGAACTGCGTTGATTAGATAGAATTGCTTTGGTGAGGTAGAATTACTTTGATGAGGTAAAATCAACTTTGATGAGGTAGAAATGTTTCGATGAGGTAAACTCACTTTGATGAGGTAAAACTGCGGCGATCTTGATGAGGTAAAACTGCGCTGATGAGGTAAACTCACTTTGATGAGGAAAAACTGCTCTGATGAGGTATAATTACTTTGATGGGGTAAAATTACTTAGGTGATGTAAAACTGCTTTGATGAGGTACAATCACTTTGATGTGGTAGAACCACTTTGATGAGGTTATAGAACTTTGATGAGGTAGAAATGCTTTGATAAGTTTAGAAACACTTTGATGAGGTAGAAGTGCCATGATGAAGTAGAATCGCTTTTATATGGTACAAAAGCTTTTTTAAAGATAAAAATACATTTGGGTGGTAGAAAATCCTTTCATGAGGTCGAACCCTGTTGATAAGGTAAAAATGCTTTGATAAAGTAGAAACATTAACATAAGTTTGAAACGCTTTTATGAGGTAAAAATGCTTTGAAACACATTCCTGAGGTAGAACCACTTGAATGAGGTAAGAATGTTTTAAAAAGGTAGAAAGTCTTTGCTGAGGTAAAATTGGTTTGAGGAGGCGGCAAAGATTTCTATCATTTTCTTTCTCAGATCTGCACTGAGCTCCTTTGATTTTCCTATTGCACTAGGTGTTGGTCGATACAATGAGTGCTGTCAAACAAATCCTTTTTATATTGAAACAGAGAAGCTACCAGCTGTAGTCAATCATCATAACTAACAGTCAGTTGGGAGACCTTAATTAAAAGACATTTCCAGGTTTTCAGCACCACTAAATTAATAATCTAACCTTAAGAATCTAAATTCTTAAGGTTACCTCAGATTAAAGATGAACCTTTCTTGCCAAATCCATTCATTCATTCATGTTTATGATGAATGTATATAAACTTCTGACCAGAACTATACATACAAACAAGTCAAATTACTAGATATACCTAATCATTCAAGAATTTTTCTTCTTCTTCTTTTTTTTTTCACTTTTGGACTGAAACTATAAAATAACATAAAATTTTGTAAGAAGGAAGAAATTAGTTACTATTTGTGATACTTTAAAGTAACCACCTGGTTACTGGTACATACATTCATCATGTACATGGTTAATCTTTAATCTGACATAACTTTAAGAACTTGGAGATTAGATTATTAATTTAGTGGTGCTGAAAACGTGGAAATATATATACTGTATATATAGTATAATTATTATAGTATAATTATAATAATTATATATGCCAACATTGCAACATTGAATGAAACAGCTAAACTTACTGCGACATGTTTCCTCAGGATAGAAGTTGAGTTTTTATATGCTGAAGTGTGTGTCTGTTTTGCCAGATAAAGAAGACATTGCAGTATAAAGCTGTTCTTTTGCAAGCAAAACATGCTTTTATAATGCCAGGGATGCCAGCTGAAGATTTTTTTTGGTGTGGTACGATTCCCACCTTGGGGAAACTTGGAGTTTCCATGTTCTTCCCATGCTTGATGGGTTTCCCTCAAGGTACTCCGGTTTCCTCTCACAGTCCAAAGACATGAAGTTTAGGCTAATTGGTGTTCCCAAAGTGCCTGTAGTGTGTGATTGACAATCAGGCATTGAGCTGGCAACCCAACCCCTTAATTAACTGCCACAGAAAGGAGGGATATATCGCCAGGGTGGGGAGTGCTCGATGGCACCAAAATGCCAAAATAAATGCGTGGGCCAGCTGTTTGAACATCTGTTTGGTGGCCAGAATGAAGAAAAAGAAAAATCTTGACAAGTGCCTTTGCCGTACCTTGAGTAGGGTAAGAGATGGTAGCACCATTGAGCAGCTCTAGAGGACGAAGTGGTCGTGGTGCAGTGCAGTATGTGATAAGTGCTTTGGGGTCTGTTGGAAGGCAAGCATCAATGCTTTAGATTTAGATTAGGACACCTAGAGAAAGTCAGCTGCAGAGGAAAGCATGTACTGTAACAATGGGGTGGTGTGGAAGAACTTTGGAAACAAGTTGTTCAGGTGCATTTTGGATCAGCTGCAGAGGCAGACGTGCCATGGGTGAATAATCCAGTCTCTGAACAAGCACCTTGAATAGAAATGAACAAAGCCTTCTGATGTTGTAAAGGAGAAATTGACCTAAGCGTGTCAGATTAGCAATATGAGCAGAAAAGGACATTTGATTGTCCATGGATGCCCCAATGCTGCATGCTGTGACTGAAGGTGAGTTCACAGAGTTGTCCAGGGTTTTATTCCTGAAAAGAAAGGAATAAAAAATAAAGAAATTTAAAGAAAAATATATTTGGTTAATGCTATACATCTAATTACTTTGCATTAAGGGGTGCACGTATTATATTGGAGTTTTTGTTTCAGTGTATAAGTATGGTATAAAACGCCGAGCAGTCATTAGATAACAACCATTTCTTCACTCCTTCTGTGGGGAGACACCCTTAAAGGGAGGCCAATCTTACAAAGGATACCACGCACACACATTTCCACTGAGGGCCAATTTACTGTAGCATTGCATCTACTGTCTGGAAGAAAACACCCTCCTTACAGACAGTAGCCTGAGCTCAATATTTGCCATTAAGCAAATATTGCTTAAAGATGCTATAGAGATATTAATATATCATGCAGAATAGAAGTATATATGCAATTAGATGGGAAAGTATAGGGTGTAGAGTTGTGCACGCTGTCTTGCAAGAATTTAATGTGCAGCTGCGTGTGAGTAGTGACGTCAGTGTTTAACTCATTTTAATGGAGCTTTGCATGCACTAAATAAAACTGATGCCTTCTGGAAAGAAAGGAACATTTTTAACATGAGTGACAGATAAATTGTGGAATAAAGGAGCCAATGCCTTTAGATCTTTTCTCTCTCTCTCTCTCTCTCTCTCTCTCCTCCATCATTTGACATTCATATGCAGTAAAATATGTGGTTCTTGACTGCTGTTCTCTTCTTCAAACACCATGCTAAAAAAAAAAAAAAAGAAACACCTCTTTGAAAGTGTGTGCTGTGCTTTTGTTACGGCTTTCACACTCGCATTGTTTCCTGTGCAGAGTAGCTATCAGATGAAGTCGATCTCGCCACGAAGAAGAGAAAACACTAGGAGCCTCCTAAATTTCTTTGGGCGTGAAAGCGCTATTGTAAGCGCTTTGGCACGCGCTTATCACAAAGAGCATGTTTGGTTAAAATGAAAGCATGCTGCAGTGCGTAGCATGGATGTCATTGTGTGTGATAGATGCAGAGTTGTGAATGATTCATGTGTGGGTGTTCCATTCTAATAGGTAAGTGCAAAAACAGGACAAAAAGAGGCAAACTAATCCAGGGAGACAAGAACAAATGGAATGTTTTACTCCTGTAGTAATACGTCCGAAGATGCTGAGCAAAGAAAAAAAAAAAACACTCTGCATTTGAAAAGGTGCAGTTATATCCGTTTGGGCCAAAACTTCTCTTTCATCTTTGCTCAAGTGATGTGGAATGAAACAGATGCCCAAGTACAGTACATTCCGTTTTTAGTTTCTTTCCGTCCGGGTTTGAAAAAGCCGATTCTTTGCCACTAAGCAACCTTTTCTTATCTCTTCAGTAGCCATAAAGTAGCTCGGGCTTGAATATTCTGTTATACTACCTGCTTAGCTCAACACGCCTAATCCAACAATCCGTATAATGTCATGCTCTGAGTACTGTACAGTATGTTACCGCGTAGTCCAGGGATTCTCCAGGATCAGGACTTGGAATAAATTCAATTCAGCTTAATTTGCTTGTTTGCTCAGTTTTCACTTGCTTTAAATTGTGTAGCACTTTTAATAATGGACAAAAGAGACCTACTGAAATACAAAACGTGTTCAAGTCAAACCAGGACTTTCGGTTGTGCCGAATAACAGAACAAATTTCTGAAAAGATTAAAAACTTCCTTTATTTATTTATGTTTTTATATAGTCCCCTGAGGTGGCAACGGTGGTGAAGTGGTTAGCACTGTCGCCTTGCACCTCCAGGGTCCGGGTTCGATTCCCGGCCAGGTTCGATTCTCATCTCTGTGCGCAAGGAGTTTGCATATTCTCCCTGTACTTGGTGGGTTTCCTCCCACAGTCCAAAGACATGTAGGTTAGGCTAATCGGCGTTCCCAAATTGACTGTAGTGTGTGACTACTAATTGACACTAGTGTTTGGACACCATCAAGGTAGGCCAGAGCCATGATCAGACTGACTGCTTCACATCTGAAACGCTGGCCTTCCAGGAATTCCATTAATAGCGTAAACAAGGGCAGGACTGTACGTGCGATGTGGCAATAACTCCCAGTGAGGACCCTTCAACATGCAATCGGTGTTGGTGAATGATTGTGTGTACAGCATCTCTTCTGTCGATTTTTCAAGAATCAGATGTTCCACCTGTTAAATGTTTACAAGAACGATCCACCTCATATGGGATGGCGGCCTTCTGTAAATGTCAGTCGGTGTTATGGCTTCATTCACCAGAAATTTCATCACAAGTCCCGGTTTCACTTGATTGCCCGTTGTGTATAAATTCTGAATATACATTTGAAATGTATCACTGTATCCTTAATGAGAAAGCCAGAGGTAATGAAAAACTCCCTGAGACTACAATGAGGAAGAACCATTGAGTCAAAAGGGAACTTCTCCTCATCTTCATGGTTTTAGAGTATCCATAAGCTGTTCCTCAGAAGTGGTGAGTGGTTTCTACAGGATTTGATAAGAACTCCAAACAGAAGTAGGGCATCAGTGTGGATCAGGCAGGGGGGGACCGGATCACTGGTATCCCAGGAGCAGCGTGTGTAATTCAACAGAGAGAGGAGGAAGGGACAGATTATAAGATATGCACATTGTCACGTGGTTGGGGACATTGTACATTTTGTGCACAGTGCAATTAGGGACTCCGGCAAGACTAGCTGTGACGGCGTAACTAAAAGCGAGAGCGAGACATGAGGACGCCCTGGGACATCAACTCTACAGTCGAAATCGCTGCTACAGTATAATGCATGTGAATAACCTTAATCTGAGCGCAGATTAAGTGTGGATGATCAACATGGGAGAAGCACTCTCTAGCTATTGCATGTAATAGAAACCCAAGGTTTTATGTACATATGAGAGAGAGAAAGCAGAGTAGGAGTTTCTTAAGCGCACAGCACCGTGGTTAAACAGTATTCACATGCTGCCCACAAGTACTGCTGGTGTGCTTTGAATCCCCCGCTGCCATCGGATTCTGCATTTTGGGAAAAAAATAAATCACTATATTATTTCATAAACATCTAGCGCAAAAACAGTATCCGTTCAAATTTACATACATGATGAAGTATTTTGTAATACGAGCAAAGATGGATGTGTTATGATGATTACAGAGATTACATAAAAATGTACAGTATGTAAATGTTACTGAACAATAAACAAGGTTATAAATGCATTAAAATCTACAGAAGAAGCATATTTAAAAAATCCCTATCGCGCAAGCCTAGAGAGGATAGTGCGCTGAAAAGTGTCAAGCAAGCAATAAGTGCACTTCGATTTAATGCAGAGCATCATAAAAAAACACAACTGTGTAACAAGCTATGCTTTTTTTTTTGATAAGAACCGAAACACTGGTTCAATCTCTCTCCTCCTAATGGCCGTCAAGAATCACCTGGATACCTTCCAGCGAAAGCAGCATCATCAAGCAGGTGATAACCCTGATGGGTTTCTCTGCGATAGTGCGGTACTAAAACATTTATGCAACACATATTACTGTTTTTTTGCAGACAAATTATAGGAAGATGGGGGAATGATGATGCCCAAGGGGACATTTATTTACTTTGGCATGGTTGGGATTCACTTTTCCTCTTAGAATGACGAACCCCAGTAGGTCATAAACCACAGTGGTTTCTCTGAGTGAGCACCTTTATCCTACGACCAAGCGTTTCTACCCTCATGGGAAGGGACTCTTCCAGCATGACTCCACCCCATCCTTTTGATGAGGATGAAAATGATTTACATCATATGCTATGGGCTTCACACTTCTTAATCTGTTGAATAACTATGGAAGATGGGCGTGCCATGTTACACAGCACCATCACTAAGGGAACATCTTTTGTTCTTCCTTCAGTATAGTTGTATTGATGTGCGACATCAATGCTTTGAAGCTGTTTGGGCAGCCAGTAATGTCAACACATGATACCATGACACTTCATTTGTCATGTAGATTGATTGCTGAAGGCACGGCGTAAGTGCTGATGTGGACTCATTACGTGGGACATGCGGCACAAACAGCAAAAATCTGGATGATAAACAGATGCAAGACGAGACAGCAGTAAAATCAATAAGTTTCAATAATCACATTAATGCACAGTACCTAACAAAAAACATCAAACCCAATGTCAACCACTAAAAGTCCCCAATGCACATCAAGGACAAAGTTCACAGCTAGGGGGCAGCCCTGACATAAGTGTAATATTGTTCTTTACATTTGGTTATGTGAATTTAGAAAATTTGTACACTTTCATAGCAAAACGAGATAAACACCATTTTTCCGATTTTCACACAGTGGTAGGTTTTGTTGCCTGCTTTTGCAGAAGGCTTGGGTTCGATTCCCAGCCAGAGCCCAAAACCCAGCCACTAGATGCAGTGCCGGTCCTAAGCACGGATAAAATGAGAGGTTTTAGTCAGAAAGGGTATCTGGCGTAAAACTACAGTAGTGCCGAGCTTGTGTGGGGATCAGATCGCCGCGGCGACCGCTTGCCGGAAGCAGTGGAAAGACCGGCAACAAACATTTCCCACAAGTACACATGGTTGTCTATACATTCATCTTTTAGGAACTTTGAACAATCACGAGCACCGGCTTTGCTGCATTTGTGAGCCATGGCGTCGTAAATATTTATGAAGGTAAAATTTAAAAAAGGAAATGAAGCAGAAAGATAATGCTACAACCCTCAGGAGATCCAAAATCGCTTTGTATCTAATGTACATAAGACATTAGATACATGTGTGCGGGAGGCTGTGTGCCTGCTACACCTCACTCTCCGATCAAAAGATTCCATTACTCTTTTGTAACCTTAGGGGACCAAAGACATACATGCGGTTAGTTGATACCCGGTCAGACCTTAAACGCTGCATCCCTGTGCCACTTCTGAAACTGAAACTGGTGCAAGAAAGGCTGATTATGCAGTAAACTAAAGTTTTAAAAAAAATGTCTCATGATATTCGTCAGTCTTTGTAATTAAAAAGGTTTCAGTGCAACAAACTGCAATGCTACAAACTCTAATATTCCAAAGACCTGCTATAAAAACACAATTAATTATATACTATATTTCTTAATTAAACCCCAATCAACACTATTATCGATACTAAATAGCATAATCACGCGGCCACAAGCACAACTGCAGCGGATTTTCCCACCGGGACAAAACTAGGAGAGGTGGATTTATAGCGTTATGCAAAATCATCCAAAATTCTCACAATTTCAAGGTTAGATTTTTGCCATTTGTGTTTTTTTTTTTTTTTTTGCACCCTTGACACCCTTGTCAACAACGATGCCCAAAATATTCTTTTACAGCGTGTGATATTTCTTTTAAATAAACTCGTTGTCTCATTTCATTCAGTTTGCTGTCAAACTCTTCATGTCTTTTTGGGAAAACCAGCCTGAAAAAAGTGCAAAAGTTTTATCTTGGTTGTTTTCCTGAGCATCCACCTGCTTAGAAATGGTTTTATAAAGATATATATTTAACTATATTTAAATGCGACAGTCTTATATTTGAAAAAGTGTCTGCCATCGTCTGTTTGCATCCATTTTATTTTACTGAAGCTGACAGTTTTTGTCTGGTTTTTAATCTTTTTTTTTTTTTTAGGAAGAAAAATGTCAGTTTCTCTGTGATGTTTTCATTGCCTGAAGGAATACACCTATCTGTGTGTTGACCATGCTGTCAGTCAGGGTATGAAGAAAAGTCCGTCCTTTCATCATTTGTTTTCTCAGCTCTGCTTTCCATCATCATTAACACTCTCCTACTGACGGATATTAGAGCGGTGGAAGTTTTTGATGGCCATCTGGATTAACACATGACAATCGGTGGACCTCTGTCCCATCATCACAGCAGTTAACTGGAGGATCTGTTGTGCCAAGATGCATGTAAACACAGGAGGTTCAATGTTCCACAGATTTTCTCATTCTCCGAGTAACAGTATTATATAGTGATAATGCCTGATTGATACAGATTCAAAGATGTAAAACTTTTGCTAGATACTATTTTGTGTTTTCATCTTCAACCATGTTATATATTCGCTTTAAATTTTCCACATCAGTCCGAACACTGTAGCTCCAAGCGCTGCTAATAAAAATGTAAATCACAAACAGAATTTTTTTTTTTTTTTTTTTTTTATCCAATTGCACCAGCCTTACAATATATTTGAAGTCTGGTATAGACTGTTCTCAATCCAAATCGTGCTCCTGAAGCTGAATTAGTAGAAATATAAAGCTGGTGCACCTGCTGTGTGAAAGTTAATGCAGTCTTAAGCATATATTAGAGCTACAAGAGTGCCCAGAGGATACTCTCTCATGTTATACCATGGCGAATACATCCCAGATACAAATTCACAGCAATGTAACAGAACACTATTACATACTGTAGGTTTACATATCGTGCAGCGTAATCCATTTTTCTAAGTCTGTCTAAGAGTACCATGTGCCTTAGACTGGAGTTCAAAAGGACATGGAAGGATTACTTCCTGTTCTCATCTGTACTATAGACTGTATAAGATCCCTCCATAACATCATGCATAGGTGTTGAAGCTCAACTGTGTATCATCGCCTTGGCGGAACCTGAGTCCTCCTAAACCGCCGTTAATCCATAAATTACAGTAGGAAATGGACGGAATGAACTGTTGGTAGGAACATGTCTACTCACCTCAGCTACCACAAGCTAACTAGTTTAGCTTTAGCATACAGTAGCTCAAATGTTAAGGTGACTCACGTTAATTGTGTCAACTCCTAAATTTCCTGTGGCAAGTTAAACTACAACAATTCCAGTTAGCTAGTAAGCTATAATGATGCATAGCAGACTAAACATAGTAGCGCAGCTGTCAATCAAATCAGCCACACCCTTAATTATGCATAAATGTATGGCTTAATGTAACTGATGAGTTCCATAGGAATTCACTCCCCCCCCCCCCCCCCTCCATACATCTGTCATGAATGGACAATCTAGCTATGGAGACCTACTCCCTTTTTTTCTGTTCATTTTTGTTGTAAATTTTTGATCTATGTAGAGTGACTTACTGGAGCCAGTGCTTATTGGACCTATTAATTAAGTTCATTCATTAATTCATTCATTCATTAATGACCTAGTGGTCATTTGAGGAACTGCAATGTTTCGACACTTCCATGTTTGCTTCCTTCTTTAAAACTGGGATTTGCCCCTTGGTGTGTACTCACTTTGAGGTAAAATGGTTTTGCCAATGTTTTTTTTTTTTTTTTCCTACAGTAAAGCCTGGCTTTCACAAAATACATCCAGGTGGAAATTGGTCTGAGGTGGTCCAGTTGTTTTTTCCTTGAGTTTTAGGAAAACCATTTTAAATGCACCTACTGTATATACATACCGAGCTATGTATTATTTAAAACTGTGTTGCTGAGACAACCAAGCAAAGCATTTCTGCTGTGATCCCTCATTTTGCATCTAATGTTTTAAAAGTGTCCTAATCAGAGTTTTCTCGATTTCTTTTATACTCTGCTAAACCCAAAAGTCTTGATATTTTAATCTTGAAATTTCAACTCTGTGGTTGCAGGAAAAGATTTAATAGGAAATAATATCCCGGGGTTACATGCACTATCTTCAGTCATCTTGCTGTCTGTCAGAGTGTTCTGCCTTGTTGTAGATCAGCTGTCGTGTTGTAGATATGTCAAACTCCAGCCCGAAGCTCAAATACAGTCTCGTTTCATTTGGCCCATGCAAACCTCGAAACGCCCTGTAGTATCTACTACTTAACGTTCACGCTAACTTTTTTCAAAACGTAACCAATGTAACCAGCCCAAATTTGTGGTAATGATGGAAAGGGTGCATTTTTTTTATATATAGTTTGAGATCGAGGCTTGGGTAGGAAAAATGCAGAATGGTTCATTTACTGTATTTTGATTGGAAATTATCTATTTTAGATATGTCTTGATTACGGATAACTTCTTCAACTGTCCACTAAAATGTGTATTATTATTATTATTATTATTATTATTATTATTATTATTATTATTATTATTATGAATCCAGCAGATTATAAGGAATATTGAATAAGAATAGAAATGTTGCGGAGGATTTGGGATTGGGCTTCTATTGTGATATCCACTGAAATATTTATGGGACATTTACTTTTATGGAATGAAGCAGACAGTTGTAAGAAAAATACTCAGACGTTCATGGAGCTGATTTTTTCCCATAGAGATTTATACAGTCTTAACAGGCAATTACGCAATGACACACCCAATAGATTTCATCTCCATTTGGCACAGGATCAGCAGTGACGGAGGAAGTGCACATAAAATACTGTACATTCACAGGGGTAATGAAGATTGTAAGGAAACCAAGGTGGATTATTACCGTGATCGTCATTTTTGAGGAGTCTAATTACACATATATTTGAATTTATTCCAGTTTGGTTTTAGCCCCTCCACCTAATATCACACTACTCCTTCCTCAAATCATCCTCCTTCAACAGACACAACAGATGGATTTCTTTTAATCTTCTCATGAATACCCCATCCACTGCTCGAATGTAGATTTTGCACCTCAGGCAGTGATTCAAGATCAAACCAGATGTGGATATTCCACTTCTCCTATCCGCTGGCAGGTAGCTACTGTATGTCTGACTCATGAACAAATTGCTCTTTTCAACTGATTCCTTTTAACAAATGACGCAGTCGACTCAGTGACCTGAATGGCATCGTTGTCGGACAAAACTAAAAGCTGACTTAAGGGCCGGGAAAAAAAACAACATAATCAAATCTCCTTTGATTACCGTTGATGAACTCTTCGAGTGAAAAGCCGTCAATTAATTGTCTCACTCCAACATGTTGAGGTAATTGTTTTCTACATGGACTGGCTCAGACTGAAAAACCAGACTCAAGATCCCATTAAAAATGGCGGTAATACAGTGCAGGCAGAAAGTTCCACAGCGACAAAGTACAAACAGGTGCCTGGAGTGTTTCGTTAATAAAAAAAAAAAAGAAGACTGAAACATCCCATTTACTATTTAGACCCATCACTTAGTACTTGGTTAAAGCTCCTTTGGCAGCAACGACAGCCTCCCAAGATTGCTTGTGAATGAATCTACAGGACAAGCTTGGCAAACGTCGCTTTTGGAAGCTTCTCTTATATTTCTTGACAGGATCGTTCAAGCTCAACCATGTTGGATGGGCACAGCCATTTTCAGCTCTCCCCAGAGATTCTCTTCAGGGCTTCAGGTCCGGCCTCTGTTAGGGCCACACCGGGACTCTCACAGGGTTGTTCTGAAGACACTCCTGTGTTTTCTTGCCAGGAAGCTTCAGGTCTTTGTCTTGTTGAAATATAAACCGCCGGCCAACCCTGAGGAAGGTTTTGACTCAGGATAGCTTGTTATTTTTCTGCATCCATTCCCCTCTAAACTGACAAATGTCCCAGTTCAAGGTCACAGAAAAACATCCCAATAGCATGATGCTGCCACCACCGTGTTTGACTGCAGGGATTGTTTTAATAAGGTGATGTGCAGTGCCTGATTCCTAATTCCAGATAGTTCAATCTTCTTGACATCAGACCAGCGGATTTTATTTCTCATGGTCTGAGAGTCCTTCAGGGGCTTTTTGGCAAACTCCCAGTGGGCTGTCATGGGCCTTGAGAGGAATAGCTTCTGTTTAGCCACTCTACGTCCAATTAATTCAGTTATGCACAGGTGGACTCCAGTCAAGCTGTAGAAGCATCTCATGGACCATTGCTCAGAATAGGATGCACCAAAGCTCAACTCGAAGGCATAACAAAGGGTGTGAATATTTATCTAATTTCACTCTTTATTCTTTTAATACATTTACAAAATGCTTCAAGCAGCTTTTTGTACTTTGTCATTATGGATTATTATATGTAGAATGATAAGGATTTTAATTCATTTTAAGATGAGAAACTTTAAAGGGTCTGAAAACGTGTGGGTATGTTTTTTATGATTGTTTTTTTATATTTCTTTTTTAATAGAAGGGTGGTGGCATGGTGGGTCAGTGGTTAGCACTGTTGGCTCGTACCTCCAGGGTCTGGGTTTGATTCCCACTACAGGGTCCGTGTGAATGGAGTTGCATGTTCTCCCCGTGCTTGGTGGGTTTCCTCGGGGTACTCCGGTTTCCTCCCACAGTCCAAAAAACATGCAAACATGCCGTTTCCAAATTGCCCTTGGTGTGTGAATGAGCATATGAGTGTGTGTATGTGTATGTGAGCCCTGTGATGGATTGACACCCCGTCTCCTGGGATAGGCTGCAGGCCCTCCCCGTCCCTGTATACAGGATGAAGCGGTATAGACAATATGAGTGAGTGAGTACGTAATAGAAGGGCATAGTGGCTGGACTACTAAAAAAATCTATACATGTACTTACATTTCATGATTGTTCTTATCAGAATTCATGACAATGGACCAAAATTGGAAAATGTATTGCACTTAAAAATATATTACACTGCAAAAATGGTAAGGTTTGTACTTCCTCTACAGGTAGTTTGCTAGATTGTTGAATTGCTGTATGACTTGGAAAATTATTAGCAAAGGATATAAAATCAATAAGTGTGTGTGTTAATTCGGAAGGTTTGTTTATTGAAATTTGATAAAAGCTGAGAAGTAAATTGATCATCCCATCTCATTATTAGCGGCAGGTGGTATAACCTAAGATTCTACCAGAACCTGACCTGGAGAGAAGAGAGGTAAGGATAGGAGAGAGGCAGCTAGATGAATTCAGAACAGGGCATACGAGCAAATCATGCCAGTCTAGAGAGCTGGCAGGTGGCATATGGTGTCAGCGTGGGACGTGTAAGCACACAGCTGGGACAGGGCTGAGAGTTAATGCTATTGCTTTCAGATAACAGATAGGCTTTGTACCATAATGTATAATAGTTTCAGAAAGCTGCTACATACAATGGCATGAGTGCTGAGAGATCAATAGCTTATGTTCGAATGCTGCATAAGTGAGTATACGTCTGATGCATGTGTTTAACAAAAGGACAAGGTTGAATCGGAATCAATTCAAATCCAGCAGGCTGTAATGTAAATGATTAAAGGGATAGCTACTACGTCCTTAGGTAATTTTGTCACTAACCTTAAATAAACTCTTCCTGAAGCTGAGGATCAGCACTCTGCAGAAGTAAAGCAAGAATATTGCAGGACTCCTGGATTAGATTTCTTCATATATTCCTTCCAGCAATAAAAAATAATTACAGGAAATACATTTAAAAAATATATATTTATTCGAGTCACGGGGTGGTTGATTTTCAGGCGTGTTTTGAATTATTGCATGATCTAAATTCTTTTGAGTTTTACATCACCGAGGGACATCCTGATATGCCGCTGTAGAAGTTCCACTCGTGAATTGGTTCCACAGGGATTCAAACTCATCAAGGCCTTGAGGCAGGAAAGTGGTCATTATATTTTGTCCATCAAGTGCCACCATTGGATTTCGGTTTAGGTGCAGTCATGCAGTAGAATGGTTTTAATAACAAATGCATTTATATATTCAGTAAAAAAAATTATTTTTTGCATTTTTCTCTCACAGAGGACTGGACATACTTAACCAAAATTAAGATCATTTGTGCAAGACAGCTTTCCTTGCGGAATCCTTCAGGGAGCAACGGTCTTGTCCAGTCTTGTTAATGTTAGCAGATGTCTTCAGCCCAACACATTTAGAAATGGCTCTTGGGGGGGTCGTTTGAATAGGTAATGTTTCCAGCTTTCTGTAATGAGTCTACTTTTTCTGACGAGGAAAAACTCTCTGTTGTACGATTAGACATATAGATTTGGATATATATGTATGGATTTCACTATAAGGACAAAAGAACCCTCTAGGGCACTGTACGGCATGTAAATGCCTGCTCATTAGTTTGGAGGATTTCCTGTTGAGTAATTTATTGCTACAATTTATTGCTTATTTTGGTCTCCAGGTCCAGCGGTTCCTGTGGGTGTGGATGTGCAGGTGGAGAGCTTGGACAGCATCTCAGAAGTGGACATGGTGAGATGACAGCACTGAAACTCTAAGAAGAGGATTAAACACAGTATATATATATCTGTATCTAAATAGCTATACATAGACACACTGATCAGCCATAACACTGATTAGCAATTATATACCAGAAAAGGCTCAGGTGCCAGGATCATCGGCGCCCAAGGTTCATTTAATGCCTTGAGGAGCAAAAGCTAACATGTCTGGTGCGATGCCACAGAAAAGCCCATGCAGCAATACTTACTGAAAATAATCAATGCTGGCTACAATAGGGCGGCACCAGAACACATTGTGTACCACAGCCCACCACTCATGAGGCTCGACAGACAAGGAGCCAGCGGACACCGTCTCGGTGACCAAATTCTCCTGATCTCAATGCAATTAAGCACCAATAGGATGCGCCAGACAGACAAGCCCGATCCACAGAGGCCCCACAGGATCCACTGCACCCAGTCGCCAATGTTCTGGTGCCAGACAGCACAACACACCCCCAGAGACTCATGTTCCAATAGGCCAGAACTACACCCCTGGCACAAGGGGACCTACACAATATCGGACATGCACTGTAATATTACAGGGTTAATAGGCTGATCATTACTATTAATAGGCTGATTAGTATTTGTAGACTGAATATATATGCACCACAGTACATTCTCAAAAATATTCACTCACCTGCCTTCACATGCATATGAACTTGAGTAACAGCTCTTCCGGGAAGGCTTTCCACAAGGTTTAGGAGTGTGTTTATGGGAAGTTTTGACCGTTCTTCCAGAAGCACATTTGTGATGTCAGACGAGAAGACCTGGCTCTAAGTCTCCACTCCTATTCATCCCAAAGGTGTGCTATCAGGTTGAGGTCAGGACTCAAGCTCTTCCACACCAAACTCGCTCATCCATGTCTTTATGGACTGGTGCTATTGGAACCATGTTGGAACAGAAAGGGGCCGTCCCCAAACTGTTCCCACAATAAAAATGTCCAAAATGTCTCGGTATAGTGAAACATACAGTACTGGAGCTAAGGGGCCGAGCACAACTCCTGAAAAACAACCCCACACCGGTTCCAACATGACAAGCAAGGTCCATAAAGAAGCTGCAAAAGGTGGGCCAACATCATATTAAACACTATGGATTAAGAATTGGATGTTACTCAAGTTTATATGTACTGTATATGAAGGCAGGCGACTGAACACTTTTGGCAATATGGTGTATGTATATCTGTAGAATATGTCAAATTAAAACATACTGTACAGGGAGGGCGCTATTCTTGGTTTAGATAGTTTCTGAAAATATCTATCTATTTATTTATTTGTTTGTTTGTTTGTTTGTTTTTAATTATCTTATAAACCTATTTACTTTTATTTAAAAAACATCTGCCATGGTACTAAAATTGTAGCTGATATGTACAGTAGCTGGATATTCCCCAGCAGTATAATACAGCCAAATGGAGTTGCTAGACAATTTATAAATAGCGTTTTGGTAATGTATATCATTTTAGTGTAGCAGTTCTGCACATTTGAATATATTTCTTAATGTTTCCTTTGTTTGTGCTGGTATCCAGTATACGCTTCAATAGCCGTTACTGAATCGGTCCCGCTGTTTGAATGGTCATGGGGATTTGCTGTTATGTAATACAGTAAGGAGGAAGGAAATAAGAATGAGTCATCTAAGCAGACAGCGTATACGGTTTGCCCAGTGATAGAGGACGGAATTAACCAGAATCCCCCCATCTGCCGATGGCCAGAGAGACTCTAATCTCAGACACACTACACTGATGCCACCAGATACTAACGTTACACAGTGTTAGGAATGCAAGAGCTTTCCCATGACCGCATGCCAAATCCAATGTACAGAAGAAAGCACGTTTTAAAATAATTTAAAGTCCATGCATTGGCCAGTGTCACTTTAATTATTATGTTTCCAGTTAAAAAAAAAGAGGGGATTGTTAGGATGCTCGGATGCAAGGGACGTTATGTGGAGACTTAATGGCAGCCGGGTATTAATGTGTCAAAGTTCTGTTTGTTTTGAGGGTGTGTCCTGGTTTGACTCAAAGGGACTAGCAGGAATCATGCATGGAACAAAAAAAAAAAAAAAAGAAACAGTGCTTCCTCTGGGATGGATTAGTGGATTATTCTGGGATTTTCAGAAATCTGCCTTTCTTCTGAGCTCTCTCTTTCAGTGACCTGTACTTGACTGAATTTTGCTCAGCCAAAGCCACACATTAACCCCGAGTCCTTCAATAGCTAAATGATGATCAAATGGCAACAGATCTAGCAGTTTTGCTGTGATATACCTGATCAGTAATATCTATTCCTCCTATCCCAGGACTTCACCATGACCCTATACTTGAGGCACTACTGGAAAGATGAGCGCCTGTCATTCCCAAGCACCACCAACAAGAGCATGACTTTTGATGGTCGTTTGGTGAAAAAGATCTGGGTTCCAGATGTTTTCTTCGTCCACTCAAAACGCTCCTTCATACATGACACCACCACGGACAACATCATGCTCAGGGTTTATCCTGATGGACACGTTTTGTACAGCCTAAGGTAAGGAGATGTTCAAGCCGAATCATGAAATGTGCATTTTGAGTAATTGACCATAAGCACTTTTCTTTGATTTGTTGTTTTTGTTGTATATACTTTTTCCAAATAATCTAATTTGGAAGCATTAGTCTTTGAGGTCGGTACTTCTGGGCAGCTCTCCCACTCTAACATAAGTTGTCTAAGATATCTGAAGTAGCAAAATCACCAAACTATAATGGAGTCCGAGCCTGTGGATAGTTCTGCTAAAATACAAGTAGCCTCCAAGTCAAACTGAGACTTGTGATGGATGTCCTGATGAATAAAGGCACAAAACCATTTGTCATTTACAGAAGACTTTAATTACAGTGCGGTGATGATACTTTTAGCCATGAAAGTCAATTCCAGCCAAGGTGGCTCAGAGGCCACTGCAGCTGTAATGGAATATTCACGCCTGACTCTTGAAAAATGGCCGCTAACTTGTCACCAACTTCTTATTTATGACATTTGGCAGATGCCCTCATCCAGACTGATTTACATTTTATCTCATTGTACATCTGAGAAGTTGAGGGTTAATGGCCTTGCTCAAGGGCCCAACAGTGGCTACTTAATAGTACTGGGGTTTGAACCTGGGACCTTACAGTCAACAGTCAGCCTTGGGCACTGAGATATCCCTGATTGTGGAAGATGCCCATCTGTCTGTGGGAACTGTCCACACAATCATTCCCCCTCACCACTTGCACATTACAGGAGTTATTGTCACATCCCCCGTTGACATGTTTGGGCCATTAAAGGAGTTCTTGGGAGGCCAGATTTTCAGCTTTACGCTTTAGGCAGTAAGATGATCTCTCTGGCGTATTGAGAAAACTTTCTACCTTGATGGTATACAAGCTCTAGTGAAACACTGGGATAATATGCATTAGTGTAGCAAGGAGTTATATAGAGAAATAAAGTGAGTTTTTACTCTCATAACTCTCAAAAAGAAAAAAAAAAAAAGTAAGTTTTATGAAAGGGAAGTTCCATGAATAAGGCAATATGGATGTAATAATTTCTCCTTTGTAGGGCAGTGGTATTACAGTGGTAAAGTAATTAGTCTACAGATTAGAAGATCCAAAAAAAACCTCAGTGTCCAAAATGCCACACTTGGCTCCTTGATGCAAGACTCTTCGCCTTCAAACGCTTACTAGAGTCAAATTTTAATAGGATAAGTTTTTTAAAACTTTTTTTATTATTATTATTACCCAGCCTAATTAAGGGCAGTGGTGGCTCTAACGGTTAAGGCTGTGGGTTATAGGGCTACTGATCAGAAGGTCAGGGGTTCAAGCACCAGCACTGCCAAGTTGCCAAATCTACCTGTATCCCCACTTACCCCAGCTTCCGAACTGGGATGTGTGAAAAAACAATAGTCTCACTGTGCTGTAAGGTGCATGTGACAAATAATTGAATGTTATTATTTTTTATTCTACCTCTCACCTGGGTGTTTGTGATTTTTCTCATGCAGGGTGACAGTAACTGCAGCGTGTAACATGGACTTCAGTCGCTTCCCGCTTGACACACAAACCTGCACACTGGAGCTAGAAAGTTGTATGTTATAAGAATGTATACTTACACATTTAAATCCTGTCTGCTATTTATATACAGTCTGAACGGTCAGAGACATACTATACATATGTCTATATACAGTATGTTTATATAACTGACTGGTTTGCTGCGTGCAGATGCCTACACAGATGAGGATCTCATGCTTTACTGGAAGAGTGGAGATGAATCCCTAAGCATAGACGATAAGATTTCGCTCTCCCAGTTCCTTATTCAGAAGTTCCACACCACCTCCAGATTGGCCTTCTATAGTAGTACAGGTACTGTACCGTTCTTAGAGAATCATTTGGGCTGTTTTGTGTGGGGCATAAAAACATGAAGCCTTAAATCCTTTAATCTGCTCACCGTCTCCTGACATATTAAACGTGTTTTGTGACTCACCATCCTGTAATTTCAACCACCTGATGTTTATTCATGGAACATTCTTTGAGATCCCGGGTTCCTACCGTATAATCATGTTGATTAGTTGAGGCTGTGATTTAGGACTATACTATTGAAGTGTGCTGTGTTTATTCTGTTCTATCCCATCTTTGTGGTGCCATTGTCAGCCACCTCAAACCTTTTGTATGGAGGATTAACCCTGAACACTATAAACCCCTCGAATATGACTAGAGCCATTATTTTCTGTCATGTCAAAGTGTGTTTTGTTGGCATGATCAAACCGTATGATGTCTTTGAGCCTTACTTTATATGACTCAGGTTTGTCAGTGTCTCTCCAGGATTTGTTTATCCTTGCTTCTTGTTCGGCACAACTTCAAAAATGAGTTCTCAGCCATTTCCTGAAGCTTATTTTGTGCTAGACTTTTAAAATGCTGAGTAATTTATCCCCTGTGAATGGTTTTTGTCGTGTATTAGTCGGAATTTAAGCTTCAAACGCAACACTGAACAGGTCCGTGGGGCGTTCAAGTCAAACCAGGACTTTTGATTGTGCAGAATAACACAGGCTGATTGCTTCACGTCCGAAACGCTGGCCTCCCAGGAACTCCTTCAGTGGTCCAGATTTGTGGAAATGGCTTGGAGCGAGGTCAGGATTGTAAGGGGTATGTGGCAATGACTCCCAGCCGGGTTCCTGTAATGTGCAAGTGGTGTTGGTGAAGGATTGTGTGTACAGTTCCCATAGACAGATGCGTCTCTTGCAAGTTGCCAACAAGTTATGCGTCTTTTTTTTTAAGCATTCCAACCGCTGAATGTTCACAGGAGCGACTCTAGTGGACTTTGAGCCACATCAGACTCGATCGTCATTCACGGACGTACGACTTCCTTTAAAACCATTCCGATGTTTTAGTGTCTCATCACTGTACTGTGCTTGAAGTCTTCTGTAAATTTTAACCGATTTTACACCACAAGTCCTGGTTTGACTTGAACGCCCCGCCTATTTCCAATAAATTGTGGTTTGCTTGATTGTTTACTAACTTCAATTTAATATCAGTTTGTTTATAAGGTTAAAGAAATTGACATAACATTAAAATTATTCCTAAAGTTAGAGACAATTTTCTGAACAGATTAAAAAAAAAAAAAAACAAGGGTTGTGATCCTCATTTATTTATTTCAAATAATCGTATAGGTTCAAATCTTGATCAAGCTCAGTCTTAACTGTTCCTGCAAGTTCCTGTAAAGGGAAGGAAAATAAAATGAGTAATGTTCTGCTCTTTGGTTTGATCACTCTCCCCTTGCAGGTTGGTACAACCGCCTGTACATCAACTTCACCCTGAGACGTCACATTTTCTTCTTCCTGCTGCAGACCTACTTTCCAGCCACTCTGATGGTCATGCTGTCCTGGGTGTCGTTCTGGATCGACCGCCGCGCCGTCCCTGCCAGGGTTTCTTTAGGTACAGGATACATAGATCATTTGGTGCAGTTTACTAAACGCTCTCGATGTTACAACCAAATGATTCTTATTGGTAAGCCTTCCCTGCATGATGTAGCCCCATAGGTGTATTTCATGTTTTATTAGAAGGATTTTTATTAGAAGTTGTTTCTTACCATGAAGTGCAGTGTTTATGTGCAGTGTTCCAGATAAATAAAAATAAAGCAAAAAATCCACTTGGCGCGTCAAGCTAACTATATTTCAATAATCATTTATTCATTTCCATCCCATCTGGGTGACTCCTCTCCCCCATGAACTGTTCTTTACCAGAAGCTGAATAAATGCAATTCTGTGTTTGCTGAGATGAAAATTCTTGCATTTGTTTGAAATGAGTGCAGTGCCTGAAACCAAGTTAGTAAAGGATTTTTAATCAGCATGACAAACAGCAGCTGTTCCTCTTACAAATATAGTTTATACAAATTAAAAGAAATTAGTTGAATGCAACATTTTAAAACCAAGATGCTTACATGTGAGTGATGGAATGCTTTCTCGTAGGACTATTGATTGAGGTTTATGGTTTAATTGAGATGACTATAAGGCCGGGGGGGGGTAGTACAGATGTTAACACAACGCTAATGTTTTTTTTTTTTGGAGGGCTTGTACTTGTTTTTATTTTAGAGTTACTGCTAAAGTAACATATAAATTACAGTCACGGACATGACCCATAATTCACAAAGGTGAAACATTTCGTATGATGAAACTAAATAAACATTGAATAGTAACATGTTGTCATATAAGTTATGATTCCTGCAACATTATTTTTTTTATAGCTAGAGCAATTAGTCAATATCACACTATAGGGAGTGCTGTTGTACTGAATATCAGCACAGCCGACCATAAGCACGAGGTGGGTGCTGAAGATATCACAGTCACGTTGATATTCAGCACAACAACTCCTATGTGATAATGCTATTACATATTACCGTATATTATCAACAGATGATGATTTTTTATTTTTATTTTGCTCCAGCAGCGCATTATCCTTCCCCAACTGGAGGAACTAGCATTAATTGCATTAATGTAATGAATTAGTCAAAAGATAAGGAGAATAAACCACACACTAAGTAGTGCCCTTGATCAGGGGTTAGAGAGAGACTTGGGAATCAGCCTTGTATTAGAAGCTAATTACTAAGGAGACAACGTGTTGTTTTAGGTTATATAGCTTTAGATTAGATGTGTTTTCTTGGCACAAAATGCTTTTACAGTATGACCGGTTTTGAATGTGGGTTTTGGCAGGCAGCTTCCCTCACCTCTTTTCACCTCTCAACGACAGTTGGTGTAATTAACAGTTGTTAGAACACCTGTGATGCAGAGTGATACATACGGTATAGTTAAACATCACAGTGCTCTATTATACTCTATATCACCGCTCATAGAATAGCTCCCATCCAATCAGATTCCTCAGTCAGACCTAACGGGAATCAAACCCACACCCTGGCGGTGCTGGGCAACAGTGCTAATCATCAAGTCATCAAGATCCACAATGAACAAGCCAGACTTAAAAGCATCCGTGCACTGTGACTGTTTAACATTGCGACTGTTTAAGTTATTGCAGTCGTAACCTGTTTAAGGACTTTAGGTGCCTTTCCACCAGAATTAATGTTATAATGAACATTCATTTAAAGCTTCGTTTTCAATGTTCTCCGTACCCTTTCAATGTGCTTTCTATGTAGCCCAGTCTTTTGAATGTACATTTCTGCGTACTGTATGTAGCAGGTGTGTCACTGCAAGTCAAGCCACGTTCATCCATACACCCAGCACAAGTGCTTCCATGCAGGATTGTCACAAAAAGATTTCGCACCCAGTAAAACTTCAGCAAACAGATTACCTAATGCTGAGGTAATACATCTAAGTCTTACCTTACAAATTGCCTTGAGTGCGAAAATTCTGCACCAGACTTCAGCTGGAATAAATAAGCACGCTGAACATTTGTTACCAATGCAGCTGTGGTCAGAGAACCGTGAATAACTGCCGGCGGTGTTGTGTAACACCTGGATCTTCTCCTCTTCGCACACACACAGGCCTTTTAGCACACACTCATATTATGACAGTGATGTAGCATGCACTACGAGTACCAAATGTACTGTCACTTTGACTCCTGCAAACTACTTACAGAGTGCTTACTGGTTCATTGGCGGCTCTGAATAAGAGCGAATGAACAGTGTCTGAGAACCTATGAAAGGGAAGGATATTTTTAGAGCCCAATTCAATCCTCTCAGAGCCATAATGGGATAAAATCTGACAACTTTTTTCCAACAAGGAAAACACTTTGAGTAGAGCCCCTTCTTTCTGAACAGTTTGGTCTACTTTTTTTTTTTCGCCTACGTGCAGAAAAGACCATGTATGGAAGGGGCTCGGATCTGATATGAAAACATCACTTGTGTGTTCAGACGGCACTGAAAACAGAGTGTCACATTAGAGTAAAAAAAAAGAAATCTGAATTTAGTTACTCACTCATCATCCTATATTCAGGGTCACGGGTGGCCTGGAGCCTATCGCAGGACACTTAGGGCACAAGGTGGGGTACAACCTGGCCAGGGTTCCAATCCATCGCAGGGCACACACACATACTGCAGCCAATTTGGGAATGCCAATTAACCTAACCTACATGTCTTTGAACCAGAGTACCCAGAGGAAACCCACCAAGCACAGGGAGAACATGCAAACTCATGCAAACATGGACACAGAGACGGGAATTGAACCTGGTCAGGAATCGAACCCAGACCCTGGCGGTGCAAGGCAACAGTGCTAACCACTACACCACCATGCCACCCTGAAGTTACTCCTTGTTCAGACTGGCAGCCCAAATCAGTTTTTTAGCATATCCAGATTAGAACCCATAGCACTGTGGCCGCGCACCTCCAAGGTTGAAGGTTCTATTCTCGGCTCAGATCTGTGTGCATGGAATTTGCATGTTCTACCTGTGACTGGTGGGTACTCCAGTTTCCTCCCACAGTCCAAAGACATGCAAATTATGCAAATTGGCATTCCCAAATTACCCATTGTGTGTGTGTGTGTGTGTGTGTGTGTGTGTGTGTGTGTGTGTGTGTGTGTGTGTGTGTGTGTGTGTGTGTGCTGCAATGCCTTGGTACCTCATCCAAGATGTACCCTGCCTCGTGCTCTATGTCTCCTGTGATAGGCTCCAGGTTCCATACAGGATAAAGTGGTATAGATGATGAGTGAGTGAGTGAGTGAGTATGCGATTTGAACCGAAGGCGTTACAGTAGCACACTTTGGCCACACATCTCCAGGGTTGAGGGTTCGATTCCTGCCTCAGGTCTGTGTTAGGTGGAGTTTGCATGTTCTCCCCCTGCTTGGTGGGTTTCCTCTGGGGTACTCCGGTGTCCTCCCACAGTCCAAAGACATTGCAGATTAGTTTAATTGCCATTCTCAAATTACTCATTCTGTAGGTGTGTACCCTGTCTCATACCCAAAGTCTCCTGGGATAGGCTCCAGTCATACTGTAAGTGGTATAGAAGATGAATGAATGAAAACTATTTGAACCACATCCAGAGGTGAAGATTTAATGTTTCTCTCTACCCACTCAAACCAGATTTCAAACTGTCCATTCCGCCGACTCGTAAGTTCAAGTCCACAAGATCCCGTGGTATGGACATGGCTCCATGGTTTACAAATTAGCGAGTGGATGATGGTATGATGGAGATGTTCTGCACCATTACTAGACAGTGGTATCACAGTGATATTTTTGACTTATAACAATAAGTCGCCAGCATTTCATGTCACTGTGACTCCAGCCTGTTCCAACAGCAACCAATGCAGATTGGACAACGATGTGGTGGATTTGGGCTGCTGGAGTCTGAACAGCTGGAGTCTAATTATCTCATTTTTTTGTTTGTTTCCTCAGGCATCACCACCGTGCTCACCATGTCCACCATCATCACTGGTGTAAATGCGTCCATGCCCAGAGTGTCCTACATCAAAGCCGTAGACATTTACCTCTGGGTCAGCTTCGTCTTCGTCTTCCTCTCTGTCCTTGAGTACGCGGCTGTCAACTACCTGACTACCGTGAAAGACGGGAAAGAACGCAAATACAGGGAAAAGGCCCGACATCAGGTGTCGTTTATCTTTCCAAAGAATATTTCTACATCATTTATGAATAGTTTCGGGAAATTATGTTAATTTTATTTATAAACAGCAACAAACCTTAGGCTTTTATTTCAGACTAGACGTGCCCGCGACTTTGCGTGGAGTTTAATTGCACACTCATAAGCATATAACATACAACGCCATCTGTTGAATTTTGGAATAAACAAAAATTTTATACACTCATAAGCATGTATTAAAAAATGCACAGCGACCATCTGTTGAATTTTAACTAATTATTTTTCAAAGGTAGTTTTTTTTTATGATATAAGGGTGCGGATATATACATTTAAATTTCAAAGCAGCGTAAAGTATCACCTCTTCCCGAAAGCCTATACTGTATGTTGCCTCAAGCTCGGCCGAATACACCTGTGAAAACCCCATTAAAATTCATTCAGTTGTTTTTACGTGACGCGTGCACAAACAAACAGACAGTAAAACATTCTTCAAAAAAACAAAGTTTCATCATATGTATAGATTATTTTACAGTGTTCTATGTCTAATTACTTGAATTAAATTTATTTTAGCAGTCTCTGCCGTGTACATGTGGCCTGCCTCATGGCAAGAGCATGATGGTGGATGGGACGTACAGTGAGGCAGACAGCAACAGCCTGGCCGGTTACAGCCGTGCACCCAACGGCCCTGAGGAGCTAAACGATAAACACGAGCGCATGGTGGTGCACCTCGCTGTTGACAGCGACTCGACAGGCGGCAAGAAGAAAGGCCTGCGCGGCCGCATCATCCACAGCACTCACGCCATCGACACGTACTCGCGCATGATCTTTCCTGGAGCGTACATCTTTTTCAACCTCATCTACTGGTCCGTCTACTGGTGAACCCTCGCAGCTGGGGAATACAGGGTGTTTGTTTTTCATTACAGTGCATTTTAATGGGAGCTCAAAGACAATGAGTCAGCTTTTAGATGGAAACGCGTGACGCAAGAGTACTGTAGATTTCTCAATTTTTTTTTTTATTTTTTTTTTTAACATGGCTAATCAGTCTGAACTCTCCAATACATGGATGTACTTTGAATAATGGATGAGCAATCAAATGGAGGATGAACCTTTTTAAACTCTTGACATGGATGTCAATAGGATGTTTCACTGCTCAGACACACACACACACACACACACACACACACACACACACACACACACACACACACAGACACACACACACACACACACAACCACACACACAACCACACACACTACACCACAACTTTCGAACTTTCGAAAATCTCAGATTTCTCCACTGTATTTTATTTATTAATTTATTTATTTATTTTTATTATCTGCCAGGAGAGATGGAATTCATTTCTTCATGATCTTTAACCTTCGCTTTAATTTTAATCACAAAACTTATACCACTCTCATGGTTGTAGAAGGTAGGACTCTAAACTGTGAATTTTATGCTTAGATTTCATGCACTAGCCAACAACTCATCATTTAAATGGGAAACATTATATTTACCTCCATTCCACAATACCAGCATCTAATGTATAACGTACAGCAGGTTCATAGATTGGTGTGACGCAGGAGGATACTGATGAACATTTTGAAAGACTAAGAGTATAATGGTGTAAGGAGGACAATACAATGGGGGCCATCAGGTTATGAGCAGACAGTCACGGACAGGACGATGGTGAAGTTCATAAAGCAACATGTCTTGTAGTATACTACAGCACTTTTCCAGCTGTTACAGTATCCAGATGTTTAATAACTGAACGATTATTTTAATCCCAAGAACTCAAACTGAACCGCATTTTTAAAAGTCATTATGAAAAATCGAAACATCATGCACCTGCTGGTGGCGCTGTCTCTTCTGAAGTGTCTGGATCTTTGTACATTCACAATATTTCTTTAATCCAATTGAAATCATTCCACCTTAACTTAGAGTTAAGCAGTTAAGTTGGAATCTCTAATCTGAATTATTTCAGTCACAGTAAAGAAAAGCTTTACATTTTCTAGAGTGTGTATTCCAGAAACTGTTTATCTACTTGGATTTTCACTTACATCAGCCTGGAGCGTACACTATATGGTGAGAAAAGAAATAAATTAAATAAATGACAGTTTGAGATACAGTGGTACCTCATACGGCATACAAATTTAATCTGTTCCGAGTTCTTAACGCAAAATATCTTATATATTGTGAAACGCATTTTCCCATAGGACATAATGCAAATGCAGATAAACCGTTCCAGCCACCTAAAAATATTACCAACATCACCAATTTCCAACACTATAATCATATATATTTTTGCATATAAAAAATCTAAACATTTAGAAAAGACATGAAAAAGAAGTAAAACATGAAATAAATAGACATTAGCGGCTCTGTTTTCTTCTTGAACCGTCCTTGATAGCATTCTTGGGACCCATGGTGCTACAATATGTCATCACTAACTCTTGCACAAAATGAATAAGAAACAACCCACAGAAATGTGTAAACTTGCTTCCCTTGGCTTTCCACTGACATAAACAAGTTTCGAACGGCTCCCGGATTTACGCTCAACTTAGCTGTTCAATTTTAAAAATTTCAGTAAAATTTCAGAAAACGCATTAGTGGGGTGTTCGTATGTCGGGGTACCACTGTATAAGAATTTTATCTTGGCGCCCCCTGGTGGCTGAGTGTCCCTAAACAAACGATTGTTTATGCTGCTTATACAGTAGCCTAACCATAGCCTAACCATAATTTGCGAAATATGTGAGAAATTATCATTTAATTATCATTTAGAACATTTAGTGAGCTGATTCTAACCAATTAATCCTTAATGTTTAAGAGACATTGCAAACGGATGTGTGTTTCTTTAGTGTCTAGGTGCCGCCTCTTGGCTGGGTTATCTCATGTACAGTAGGTGGCATTTTACTTGAAGAATATTTCTTCTTCTTCATATTATTATTATTATTATTATTATTATTATTATTATTATTATTATTATTATTATTATTATTTAATCATCGTTCAGCCTTCTGAATCATACCTCTTGATTTGCTAAATTCTTTTAGCAGAGTGTATTATGGTCGTGAATTATGGTTGTGCTTCTCAGTATAGGAATCGTGAAGAATCGCCAGGGCATCTATAATTAATTAATTAATTAATTTATTTATTTATTTATTTTATTATTTATTTTATTGAATTATAGTGGTGGAAATCTCTACCCATCCTTATCAAAGTTATATTTAATACTGGGTTTTTATAGTTAATCTCCAGTTGAATTAAATGGGTTTAATTAAAAAATCAATAGGTTACAAACAAGCGGGCTGATAAATAATGTAAGAGCACATTTGAATAGGTGGATTACGTTCAGAGGGAGTCTGAGAGGAAAACGTTGAAGAAACCATCATCTAACACGTATGCATGTGTAGGTTTTTGATGCCACTGTACTGTAGGTTGGTTGTCACTTAGAATTATAGTTAGAGATAATGCTGAGAGAGAATGAAAAGAGAGATTTTTTTTTTTTTTTTACAGTTCACCAATACACTAGATCAACTTTCATTATAATGTTATACACTGTTTAGTTTTCACCTGTTTGGTTTGCACATACACATGCATAACACTGTTTCGTTATGTGATTTATATTTACAGTATATCTTGCTTAAATGCATTATGGAAAAGGTACAACATCACTTTAAGTGCGGTATTAAGTCACAATTTGTGTGATTTGAGTTATTGAAATATTGAAATTAGAAGCATATTGATATATTTGTTAATGCATTGTGTCCGGTTCTTGGATATGGCTGGTGCAAGTTTGTTTTCATAAGCGGGCTTCAGAAAAAAAGCTAAAATGCTATTTTTAAGTTATTTCAATGAGGATTCTGTGATGCAGTAGGAAAGACGGTACCCTCAGCCTCATATTGAAACCAGGAATTCCCGGTCACGCCTAAAAATAACTTCACCATCAGTGAGGGTTTATAACGAAAAAGGTGCATATTTTTTCTATTGCAACTATAGTAACCAGCTTGGATAGTGTTCCTGAAAGTGCTTTAAACAATGTTTAGGATTAAAACTTTCTCAGTTATGCTGAAGGAGCAGGAAAATTGGTTATTTATCAACTGATTTTTGGGGGGAAATTTTTCTATCGGCTGTAATGCAAAACTAACCTTAGTGACTTAATACCCGACTTACAGGGTAAACTTGATTTAAATCAAGAGTTTTAAGTAACATCCAACAAAACTAGCTTTTGGTTTGTCAGATATGTTTAAGTTAAATGGCCGTCCAAAGTCTGCGTATGTGTAGGATCCCAGGTCCATTCAGGAAAACAGAGCAGTTTTACCCCATCATGCAACGAGCATGTTTTCTGCCTGGTTAGCCAGCGCGCTTCACCGTGCTCATGGGCACAGCCGGTCCTCAGATCACCGTCCAGTACTGACCGCTGTACCCTTACTGCAAAAAGCTGAAATGAATGTATGCTTTTCTTTTTATTTCTAGATACTCCTAAAGGTTGCGTAACTACAGTGGAAGTGAAATGCATGAGATTGTGTTGTGAATATCTTTCCATGATGTTTCTGCAAGCATTTGTCTGTTTTTTTTTTTTTAAACAGCAGTTTAAATAAAGATTTTACTTCTCTTTTGGTTGAAGTGACCAACATTTAGGTTTTTTTGGATTTGATATATCCACTAAAAAGTGTACTTTTAATTACGAACAGAAAGATATGCATTTATACCGGAGCAGAAGCAATGATATGTTTAAAAAAGCGTTATATATGAAACGTTTTCAGACATAATTTTTCAAATGTACTCCGTATGTACAGTATACAGTATGTGTAAAGGTTACAGAATAAATCAAATGCTGCATAAAAATCGCATAGTTGCAAATTGCCTAATTAAAAATGATTTTCAAAGCATTAAAAAGTAAATGTTAAAATAACATTCTTTGTTATTATAAAACATTATAACATTAACAATTGACCAAAAAAAAAAAAAAAGAAAAGAAAAAGAAAATATTATATGGGAAAAAACAAGGATAAAAGTATGCAATGTTACAATGATCCCTATAGTCTTGCGATTTCAAAATCCTCCATAAATTTTTCAACAGGATTCAAGTCGGGCCATGCAAGGACTTCCTAAGTTATTTTGGGCTTTTTAAAGCGCCTCCGATAAGGTTGGAAAAAGGAAGAGTTCACGAGGCAGGTGTGGGAGTGTGATTTGATTTATTTGGGGTTATTTCCCACAAGCCTGTTCAGTATGGCCTTTTTAAATGAAATATAAATGTTAAACCCAAACCGAACGCTTTCTCATCGGGAAAGCAAATTATGTAAATGAATATTGACAATTGCATTTTAATGCTAAACTGTTGATGATTAGTTTTGGTCATTTATAAGATGTGAAACACAATGGTGCTTGGACACCATCATGGTAGAAAGTTTCCTCTGTACTCCGGAGCCATGATCAGACTGCCGGCTGCATGTCTGAAACCCTGGCCTCCCAGGAACTCCGTAAATCACGGAAATGACTTTGAGTGAGGTCCGGACTGTACAGGCGATGTGGCAATGACCCCCAGCTGAGTTCCTGTACAATGGTACTGTACAATTGTCAAAGTTGTTGATCGTTGTCTCTAAATGTTGGGAATCCAGGCAGCACTGCGGCTTAGCTGTCACCAGGGTTGTGGGTTTGAATCCTGCCTCTGTTCTGTGTGCGTGCATGTTCTCCCTGTGCTTGGTGGCTACTCAGGTTTCCTCTCACATTATAAGGTTATACCCCACCGTGAGCCCTGGGTTTAATGGCGTAACCAGTTCCAGACCCTACACATATAAGAAGCTAATGGATGGATGGAAACTGTGGCTCTGCTCCAGTATATTTCAAGGTTCTTGGTTGTCAGGTCGCTGTCGATGTGTATAGCTACTGTACAAGCCGCAACAAGGTGTCACACTGGATAAATCTCCCTTTTTTTTATAACCTTATTAGAATTCAGAGACTTTAATTCCAAAATTGAACAAAACTTACTGGCAGAGCCTCGACCTTCTCTTGACATTTCTTTCTCAGAAATGCCAGAGAACTGAGATGTTTCTTATTTGATGAGATTTCCTAAATCCTCCGAGGATCTTGCTTTCTCAGACACGGATCTTATGCATGTGTGTAAGCCAGTAATCCATGTTGGAGACTGCATTCTGAGCAGAGTTAATCCCTCATACAAACAAATATTATATTCAAGGAGTCTTCCAGGTTGCTTGTATTCAGAATTGGAATCGTCTCATGACAGCAAGAGGTAGAAACGTCTGTAACACGACTCCATGAATCCTAAATCAGTAGGAGGAGGACACACAAAAATGCTTTCAGGAATAAGAAGGGGAAAAAAAAATCACACACTTTCTGATGATCTGAGGGTGACAGTTTGTGCTTTAATTTTCTAAATAAAAAATCTTTAAAAAAATAATTAAAAAAAACATCGTGGCGCTACATTGAATATATGGTGTCATCACTAAAATATTCGATAAATCAATTATTCATAACAGTATATGCACTAAGCAGCCATAACATTATGACCACCTGCCTAATATTGAGTAGTTCCCCACTTTGTCACCAAAACACTAATGACCCCGTGTCAGAGCAACTGCAGGTTTTGTGGGATGTTTTCCGGTCTGCATTGGTCAGGACATACCAAATGTGATCCAAGGAAGGAAGGCGGTGAACTGACGACAGGGTTGTGTGTGGCCAAGGCTCACTGATGCACAAGGCTGGCGCATGTAGTCCGATCCAACAGAAGCACTAGTGTGGATCAAATTGATGAAAAGGTTAATGCTGCTGCCAATAGAGCGGTGCCAGAATACAATATTAGGCAGGTTGTTATAATATTATGGGAAGTGATGAAATTGTTATTATCGCTACGAAAAAATAATGCAATGAAAATGAACGTTGTTTGTGAGCCTTAGTCCTTCTGTACATATCCTTCCCCAAACAATGGATGACCTGGTGGTGACCTGGTGTCTTTTTGGCTCTTGAGGAAAAGTTCTACATCTGTAATCACCTCAACGTCATCTTTGAAACGCCTGCCATGAAGTGTTTTTTTTTTTCCAAGCAATGAAAGAGGAAGAAGTCATTGGGTGC
>JAAGKR010007875.1:0-34215 GCA_011419295.1 Clarias macrocephalus | reverse complement strand
TTTTTTAATTTTTTTTTTAAGAAACCACCTTAATATTAGTATCAATATGAGTGGTTCTAGAGCTGCTCTGTAGTCACACAGGACATTTAATACAACCAGTTCTCTCATAGGATGAAGCATGAAAATCAACTTCAGCAGCTGATTGGGCAACATAAGCACTTGTACACTATGTTTGTAAGTGGGCTCTAAAGAATAAACTGAAACATAACACTCTCAAGGCTAATGTCCTTTTACTATATATTCCTTATACAGTCCTTATACAAGATACACATATTATATACATTTATACTATTGTGTGACTGTATGACTGTTGTTAAAAAATGTTTGCATATATATATACTTTAATCTTCCTTAGGCTCCAGAGAGACTCCCTAATGAGGTACAATCTGCTGAATACACCACAGAACAGTTGCTGAAAGCTGGTATGTGCATTTATGTAACCTACAGTCTGTCCTCCTCCACTGAAATGTTCACCTCTCTAAATCAGTTTTAATTTTTTTCTGTGATATATGTCTTTCTGTGATTTTTGATGCAGAGAATCAGAAGTTAGAGCAGTTGGCAAAGTTACAGGAAGAGCTGAGTAATACCCAGAGCACAAATATACATTCAGATGCTATGACAGATGCATGGTGAATCTTTTTTACATGTCTCGCATACCTGTAAATGATAAGATAGTCACACATCTATTCATACAAAAATGTATTTCTTGCTCAGTCAAGTTGTACAGACTAGACTAATGCTACAGAAATGTCACAGTTGAGTTTTTTCATTGTTGTAGTTTTTTTCTAAGCACAATTAAATAAAAAAGTTGAAGTTACAAAACCACTTATTCAGAATTTCAGTTTTTATTTGTTTACATAATACAAAATTTACAATATTTTCACCAGCATTTATAACAGACACAAAAGTGAATTCAACAGTATCAATAGTCAAATTTATCATAGCTCTATCAAATACCTAATGTTTTACAGCACCTGGTAAGATGCACTGGGATTTCTTTGGTCTTTAACAGTACCGAGTTGTTTGGTACTATAATTAAGACTTTGCACTAACAGCATAGAGCTTAGGCCCAGTCCTGAGACTATAGTTATCTAACCATGAACATTAAAATTCATCTTGTATTATCAGGGACATCTTCGAAATGTCAACGTTCACTCATATACAGTACATTGCCTTCCCAAGGTGATGAAACAGTAAAGTCAAAAACCTACTTCTGATTATAATATGGTAAACATATGGTACCAGTCAAAAGTTTGGACAAAAGTGTCTTTCCTGATGTTTATTTGTTTCTACACTGTAAAAACAATCTCTTTTGAACAGTTGATATTGAGATGTGTCTGCTATTTATGCTCTGTAACGCCTTCATAACAGCTTTTATCTGAGGTGCTGTTTGTTAATTGGTAACTCTAAATAAACTCCTCTTCAGCGGAGGTAAGTTTTGGTCTTGCTTTCCATGGGATGGTCTTCATGAGAGACCATCCCAGTTTTATCATGGTGCTTGGTGCGTTTTGCAAATGCACTTGACAATACTTTTCTTGCAAGAACTGTTCCAGAACAGCAGACCTTCATGCCTTAAAATAACAACTGTTTTTTTGTTTGTTTGCTTATTATTTAGTTCCCTAAAGCCTTATGTGTTATTTCATAGGTTTAAAAATATCCAATATTGTTCTTGAATGCAGAAAAATAAATCCTCATGTCCAAACTTTTGACTGTATATCGTTGGAAATACTTAAATAAGAAATTTGAAATTTTGCTTAACTTTTAATTTGTAGAATTTTGCAAATTTTCTTTCAATTTTGAATTGACTTTATCATCAATTTGTTTGTTGTTTTGTTATACAAACTTGTCTGCCCTAGTTTTTAATGTCTTGTCGTCCAGAATAATCATGATATTGACGGCCATAACAAACCTCAAAACGTACTTTCTTAAATTTTCTTTCCTCTCTCCCTTTAGTGTCTCATGTTGAGATTTTCCACTCACATTCTCTTTTACCTCTCACTTACCATCCCTTCCAACATTTTTATGCTGTTTTGTTTCCCCTCAAGCTGAGTTTTTCCCTCCTCAAACAACCCTGTTTGGATTCTTTAATACATGTATTCTATTGGCACAGCTAAACCACAGGTGTGGTTGCAGCATGATGTATCTTGGAGTAGAGTGTTTTTTTTTTTTTTTTTTTTTTCCCTAAATGCCATACTTATACTTTTGTCTAGGCATGCCAGTCCACACTTTACACACCTGAGAATGGTGCAATGTAGAAAAGTCCAAACACTGATCTTCGCGCAAACTGATGCGTGCGCAAATCATAAAACGTAAAAGAAAGAAAAAAATTCAAACACTTGTTTGGCCAGTTGTGTTTTACATCCAGCAGGAATAAAGTTCGATATTCTGGTCTAAGGCAGTGTGCGCTGATGCCTTTTAAGGGTAGAGTGGCTTGACTGTGGGCCCCAGATTGGCAAAGTGAGGAATATTCATCTCATTTTTGTCAAACACCTCAGACTGTGAGGTGGCATTTTTTGATGCTCTTTTTCAGTTTATCACATCAGTTGCTGGCACTTTTTTGAGGTCACAGACCTTTTCGTAGACTGTATGCCCCCTCTGCCATGTTTTGTTATCCAAGGTTATTCCCCATCTGTTGAAAGGTGGAAGGAGAGACATGTAAGCAGAACAAGATCTTAAAGATCTAATATCTCAACAAAGTAGAGAACTTTTCTATAAATAGCAAGTGAGCTTACATAGTTTGGGATGAAATATAAAGCTAAAAGGTTGCCCTTGATAAAATGCTAAGCCTAACTGACGATAAGCATATCTGAACACACTGTCGTAGGATAAAATCAATAGGAAAAACATAAATATTCGGACACAAATTTAAAAGAAGTTACAAAATTTTACATTTTTTTTTTACATTTGATACATAAACTACATTAAGAATCACATTCATTTGTTCAACAATAGCTTTTGTTTTAGTTCAGATCACTATTCTTGACTTTATCAGACTACCTCAAAGCGACTGTAGACCTTCTTCTCTTTGCGCATACTCTCTATTCTCTTCAGGAGGCTGTCCCGCTCCTGAGGATTGACTTGAGCTCGGTTGAACCGGTTTCGATTCTGGTATCGTTGGAATGGCTCACGATCAAGATTTGAAACGTGACCGCCTTTGTCCCCCTCAGCATTTCCAGGCTCATCAGCTTGCTTGGCCAGCTCCTGTCTATTCTTTTGGCTGTTTGCAGAGATTTGTTCAAGGATTACCTTGGTGTCATCTCTGAGGTTGCTGCTGAATAGTACAGTAGAGGTAGAGGAGTGATAACGAGATGGACCTGACTTATTGGTTGATTTGGAACTGTCAGTTGTTGATGTTGACACTGAATCGGATTGTGCTTCTTTCCCATTAGAAGAGGTTTCCTCTGATACTTCAGGGACACTTTTCATTTGCTTGTCATCTGCAGTACTCGACCCTCCTGCATTCTTTTTCTCTCCTTTGGGCCCAAGAAAACCCTTCAGTCTCTGTGTCTGCTTCTTTAGAAAATCGATAGCTTTTGTGTCTTTGCTATCCGAGCCGGTAACATTTAGGGACAAGTTGGATCCCTGTCGACTTAAGCCAAGACTTTCCTTGGAATCTGTGAGTGGCACGGTTGATGAACTCAGACTTCGAGATTTTTTAAGTTCGCTTTTTTCGGCATCAGTTGCGTCTGTCAGAATATCTTCACCACATGAGGTGCGACGTGTGTGAGAACTTTTGAAAGGTTTCAGTGAAAACTTAGGTGAAGGAAAGGGTTTTGGTACCTTTGGCTCCTTAGCTGTCTCTTTCTTTATGAACTCCTCCGTGACTACGGAACTGTTCACATGTATTTGTTCCTCACTAAGCCCTGACTTTGCAATTACCACAGGGGGTTTTGTAGCAGAATCTATTTGAACTGTTGGTGGTTGTGGTGGTGTTGGTGCTATTGCCTCTGTTGTTGATGATGTTGTTGTTGATGATGATAATGTTGTTGTTGTTGAGAAGGATTCTGCAGGGGTAACTGAAACAGATGGAATTGGGGCTGCTGCTGTGCTTGATTGAATATCAGAAAGATCAGGCTTTTTTGAAACTGGCTCTTGATTTTTATTTAAAGCTTCCTCTGTTTTTGAGTTTTTTCTCTTTATAGATAGTTCTTTAAAGTACTGCAGGCGACTTGCTGGATCATTCATATCCAAAGAGGGGGTTCTAAATTTTGGCACAGAAGGCTCTGTTTGTTTTGTAATGCCTTTCTCTTCAAATACAGGATTCTTGGATTCCTCTTTAATTTCTTTAGTGTCCTTAGTAGAGTTCTCATCCATTTTAGAACTTGCCTCTTCTTGTACCGATTCCTTACTGTCTTTTTCATCAATCTTTTTATGCTTAGTCCAATCAAAAGGCTCCCTAGAGAATGACCTCCTCTTTTCTAAAATCTCTGCTACGATTGAAGAGGTTCTAATTGCTGTGTTCTCTTCATCCTCTTGTAGATTCTCTCCAGAAGCTGCAGAGCTGTGTTGCTCTACCTTAGAGGAGCTAAAGATGAGAGAGGAGCGTAACCGCGAGCTTCTCTGCAGCACTGGGTTGATGCGGGTCCGGAACGATTCGTGCTTGGTGATGCTGATCTCCTTTGATTTTTTTGAATCCTTTAAATCCATTTCTTTTTCACTATCTGTTTCTGCTGATGTGAATGGTGGAATAGCAAGTGCTGATTTCTTTTGAGAATCCGTTCCTGCAGAAGCCTGATCAGCGATTACATCTTTTAATTGCTTCCTGTCAGGCAAAATGGGTTTACCAAAGCGAGGCCGTAAATCAGGTTTTGGTTTACTCGGTATGGCAGGAGGCTCTTGTGTGTTAAAACGAAGCCCCTGAGCCTCTGGGTTGTACTGTCTGATTTCAGGTTGTTGTTCTGGCTCATCAAAGGCATCTGGGCCCAAAGGTTGTTGCAAGCCCTCTTCTCCAGTATTTTCATAGGTATTAAGGTAGGAGTTGATCCTCCAGCTCCGCAATCCCTGCTTAACACTTTGGTCTTGGGGCTGTCTTACCTGCTCTCCAGTGGGGAACACTTGTTTTTGGTCTGGAGGATGAAGTTGAGTGGGTGAGCTTTGACAGGCATATGCATGACTAAGAGTTGGCCGTTTTTGGTTTGGTTGACCAAAATGAGCTGCACCTGGATTAAGCCTGCTCTCTGGATCATGACTAAGATCTTCAGAGGATAACATATTGTGACTTTCTGGTGCTTCTAGTTCAAGTTGATACATAGGGTCAGAGTATTGATCTAGCTGGTAAAGACCAGCAGTCCGAAGAGTGTCAAAGCGTCCGGTGTCTGGTCCTGTAACCTCACTTTGATAGAACTGTTGGTCTCTCTGAAAGTGTGATTCCATCTCATCCAAGTTGTTCATGACACGATGCTTCATGTACTGTCGAGAAGAGCTGTAGCTCTCACGGGTGCCTTCAGCATAGCTGTGCCTTTTATACGCGTTCATTTCTAGTTGACGTGAAGCAATGACTGGCCTGCCTTGGTCTAAGAAGGACTGTTGCATTCTCATTTGATGTGAAGTGAACTTGGCAGCCTGCAAAGCAACAGCTCCTGGCTCCATGGAGTGACGGAATGAGTCATCCCTTCTGAAAGGCAGACCGGTGTCAAGGCGGTCTCCTCCAAATGGGTATCCTAAAAGTTCAGGGGGCCGAAGAAATCCTCGAGGGTTCCTCAGAGATTGAGACCTTTTTATTCCAAACTGGTTACCAAACTGGTAAGCACTAGTGTTGTCAGGTGGCATAGGCACCAGGGAATTGTCAACAACAAGGGGCTGGGACTGAGCAAAGAGAATGCGAAATTCCTCATCAAACGTGGCTACAAGTTCTCCCAAAAACAGATGAGCTATGCAGCGATGTATCTTCTCAAACGACCACATAAAACTGAGGATGAAAAGAATTAGAAAAGAGAAAATTATACATGTAGTCAAGTAATTTTAGATCATTTTAACTACCTACTTTTAAAACAGATTTCTAAACGTAGACGCTAAATCCTTCTTTTGATTTGTTGCCTTAAGGCTATAATGAAAGGAGGGATACAATTAAATTATGCCAATCAAAAGAATAACTCACCTATAATTGCCACTAAGCACTGCTCTGCAGTCCACTAGAAGAAAGCGGTCCATAACCTGTCCTTTAAATGACTTTCCTGTGCGACAGAAATATGTAATACCAGCAACAGTCCTCACTCGCATCATCTGTAACATATTCAACAAGAAACCACCGCAAAATACGTCTTCATATGTGACTGATTAAAGTGACAAAAGCAATTTAATGTTCTGTACAAGTAATTTCATTTTATTACAGGAAGAAGATCAGGTCTTACATGCACCATATCCAGGTTAACTTTGCAGCTTGTTGCCATGGAAACAAAGTGATGGGCATTTTGTTCATCCAGAAGAATATAAATAGGTACGTGCCTATTTTGAGCAGCGTCAATTAGATCAGAAAATATATCAACATCTGTGAACATGTCCATTACCACTGCAATGACCTGTTGGGTAAATGGAATTGTAATATGGTTAGATATCAGTTCTATCAATCCTGAATACTTATCTTCTAGTTGCTTTAGATACTCGTCAGTTAATTTACACCATGTGCTATATGCTAAATACTATTATATCTAATATATCTTATTTCTCTTGATCTATATTTTGTCCAATTAATTCATTTACTGTACTCAAAGATACTAACCTGCTGTGCATTTTTTATGAGCCGTCGGGCCTGTTCCTTGATGCTGGGCATTTCAGGGTCTGAGGGGTTTACCAGCGTTGTAACTTCAGTGGGTCCTATAAAACTGTGCTGTTGCACTGGCCAACCGAGATCCAAACCTGGCGCATCCAAGTCAGAGTGCAGTGGCCAGTATGTGTCTGATGAGCCCTCGTCATCAGGCATTTCATGGTATGTCAGTTCTGGTACAGATGCAACACTTTGTGGCACCTGCAGATTATTTTTAATGTGCTCAATCTCTGGCCTTGACAGGAAATCGACAACATTAGACTTTTGTAGGAAGTTATAGTATCCGTCAACATCGCCTTCCACCAGAGCATCTATTGCGAGTCTGTACTCTTCCCGATAATGTGGTGGCAGATAGTTAGGATCCAAGGGATTGTCTCCCATTGAAGAACACTGGGAGCGATGGGCCATGGTGAAGCAGGGGGCACAACCTGAGTAAAAAAATAAAATAAAATAAAAAAACACACATTTGATACAATGTACTCTTATTTACTGACCTTAGTTCATATTAAGAAGACTTAACTGTATATTTACATTCACAGCATTTGCTATAACTATATATAGTTTGTTTGTTTGTTTTTGTTTTGTTTTAATCATTTATGTGAAGGGTTTGAACCAGCAGTCCAACACCTTAACCACACAGCTACCCCTGTCCCCTTAAACCAGAACCAAAAATTACCTTAGCCACATCTAAAGATGTAGGTCTGGGTCAAAACATGAATTCCAATTGGTTGAGTGATTTGCCAGTCATGGTTTCAGTGTGTTATTTGTAGCTTGCCTGCGAGTGTGTGCATTTATTTGTACTGCGTCACCATGGAAACATAGACTGAGGGTTATGAGTGACTCATTGTGGGTAAAGGAAGGAGGGAGGCAAAAGAACGAAAAGTTTTTGACACAAAGGCAGATTTCTCTAGCAATGCAGTGTTATTCAGATTAGCTCTTCTTTAATATAGACTCTTTGTATACAGATAAATGAGTATTAAGTTTAACACATTCAGTGTTGATGTATTTTTACATCTTAAATAGCAATGGCTCACTTGCACTTCATGCCATTTCTGTCATATTGTAGCTTCATTCACACGGATATCTATAGTTACTTTATAGCCTACATTCATGCACCTTTCATGCAAATAGACGCCATATTCTTTCATTGCTTTAAAGATGTTGAAACCTAATGATCTCAATAGAAAATTATCTACATAAAATGTCCCAGCAAGCATGCACAAGTCTGGGCATGAGGCACTGACATTTCCTAATTTTTCACCCCTGATGTTTAGCTTAGGTATGCCGCAGTGCTCGCAAACGGCAAAATGAAAAGTGTTTTGTAACACTTGTAGAGTTTTTATCTTACAAAATTCTTACTTGAGTCCATCCTTATACTGATTATTTCCACTGCCAGTGAGCCTAGATCTGTTAGCTAAATATCTGGACTATCTTTGTAATTTTGTTAACAATATAATGAACCAACAATATATCAACTATAATACAGAGGAAACAAACATATTACTAACAATGCAAACAAGTCTCAGTTTAAATCAATGCACCGGGTTCTGAACTGCACATAGCTCCTAAAACCTGTTTATTTGTTTGACCGCCAACGTGGAACACGCCCTTCGAATTAAAACAGGATTGAAGACACAACCAAAAGCTACCAACTACCACTGCTTCTCTTAAGGCAAAAAAAAAAATCATGATCAAAATATTTAATCTAATATAATTCCAGATGTAGGGGTTTTCGTGGCACTTTTATCATTGTTACCAAGTTTAAATGGATTTTATGTGCTGCTTTGGATAGACGTGTCTGTCTAATGACATGTCTACTGTTAACGATGAAAAAAGTTCTCATTACAGTATGACAATGTGAACCTAGCTTGAAAGAGAAGCCTCAACAGTGGATAGAAATCCTGTAACAATACTTCTAAGTTAAACCTTTTATTTCCCATATGCATTACTTAACAGTGAAATTCCTTTCTTCGCATTTCACAGGTTAGGATGTTGAGGTCAGAGCACAGGGTCAGCTATGATAAAGTGCTACTTGCTCAAAGGCCCAGCAGTGTGATGTTAACCCAGGACTCTTAACCCGCTGATAGTTATCATTGCCCCTAACATTCACTAGTCAAAAAGCGGTGTCCTTACTAAATATTCTAAATAGGTTGTGTGTTTTCAGACTGTATTTATATAACATAATTACAGTTTTACTGGATAAATACTTTAACCGAGACATTACTCGGCTATTTTCATGGCCTGACCCTCTACATTGCACAGTGCTGGGTGTTGGGAAACACTGAGTAAAAGGTTATTGCTTAAGCCCTGAGGGTCTACTTAATCGACTATCAAAGAATCCTCATATTGTTACTTTCATATAATACGCATAAATACTATCATCACCCCATGGTACTAATTCAACTATTGGTTAATGAGATAAAGAGATGCGTTTATTGTAATAAATTCCATTAGCATTTGTTAAAAATTAATATATAAGTAAAATGTTTTGCTTTCTTGCCTGAATAATGATATTAATAATGAGACTATATTTAATTGATCACATTCATAATATTTGCAAAGATTTGGCAAATTATAAAAGATTCTTTTTAGTTTCTGAATAAAATAATCAAAGTCATATATTTTCATGCTAACGTTAAAGTCTCCATGGAACACCTTCTAGTTGTGATTTTATTCCATAAGTTGATGTTTTTCCTTCTGAAACAGGAAGTCTGACCAATGGGCTGAAGTGCTTTCCTGACTCACACAATAGCCAATATTGTTAAGAATATAGCTTAGCAAGCTATTTGATCATTGCTTTGTTACCATGTGGCTACAAATCCAAGAAGGCCTTACAAGCAAATGGACGTGAGTATTACACTGACCATGGTTTAGCCATTTGACTACTCACTACTATGCCTAACCTTGTATTTAAGCCTCTTTTTTACATTTTGTGACCAAACAAGCCTGCTTGTTTTCGCTGTACAGCAACTAATAAGAAAAAGGGTTAAATATAAAAAAACTGCTAATTTATTAACAAAAGCTTTTTACTTATTAAAAATCCCAGACACTATATGAAGATGTAAAAGCCTTTTTCCTCACTCAGCATATTCCAGCTATGAAGCTAGAAAAACACCTAGGAGAAAAGCCTGTCACAAAACTGCAACCTCGTATAAATTCCAAACAAATAAACTCCAAGTGTTTTTTTTCCTCTCCTCCCTGAGAAAATGCATAGTGAGTGGGAAGATACAGACAAAGTCACCCTGATGAACCATGTTTATAGTTATAATATACTACTGTGGAGCAAAACCTGTGTCTCGGGGTAAGATGTGTTGTTCTGCAGAGCATTTAATTTGACATCAAAGTCTTTGCCAAGATATGAATAATGAATAAAAAACTATGCCATGCAATTAAAATAAAAACATCTCCAATTTATTATTTATTTGTTTCTTTCTTTTTATTTTGCAACATATTGGTGTCTACAACACTAAGGGTGTTAACACTAGTAAGACAGAAAAAAAAATCACAAAAAACGCACACTCAAACATCTTTTTTGATTTCCCTTTACTAAACCAATTTGTTCCTTGTATGAACAAGTCCATCTTTGTCAGACTGTTCTGTCTTGCACATGTTCTAATTTGCTACTCCAGCTTCTCCTTCTTTGACATAGTTTTGTGACCCTAGACTGTGTAAAATTTTATTTGCAATTAAGGGTGTTTAATTTTACACATTTGAAGTTTACCTTTTACTCTTTTTGTCTGTGGAACAGCCTGTGTGTAGAGTTCCTGCCAAAGAGCTAATGCACTAAAAAATTTGACTTGGCATTTGAGTTATGTTTATGTCTCATAAGAAATTAATTTTAAAGTGAAGTATATGCCTATAAACACGCCTATACACCTATGATGCAGTATATGCATCAGGAAACAGAAGTTTCATATCTGCTTTCACTTTAAAGTCCATGTCATTGCTTGGTTTTTCCATGTGTTATTTGACTCCAAGTCAAGACATACATGCATATGTATAAATGAAATGAATCAAAGTGTATGAAATGATGATTTAATCTGCATGTCCATTTACTAGCTGTAGGTACAAAGATTCTTAATATTATTATTATTATTATTATTATTATTATTTATAAATATTCTCTCAATTACACCATCAAAAACTATTTTTAATAGTGATGTACACTTTTTTTTCTTCTTTTTTTCCATTGGCATAACCAGTATGCCACCAAAGCACTACTGTCTACTGCCATGCTAGCAAGTTCCTCAATACTGCTTATGCATGTAGCACTAAGTAATATTTATGTCTTTTTTTAATACGAGGTTCCTTTTTTTTTTTTTTTTTGGAGTAGTTTGCTTTTAGCAAGGCAACATTTGTCTTTTTCCATGACACTCAAAACAAGGTGCTAACATGCTGGTCAAGTTCTAATGACAAAAGTCCAACCAGTATCTCATAGATAACGTAAGAACTTCAACTATACAAAAGAACATAGATTCTTCAACCTATCATACTTTGCTGAGTCAACAATTGAACAACAGTTATTGACAAATAAACTTTTGTTAATGTTTCTTCTGTTAGTTGGTGTAAATTACCTATATATATAAAAATATATCTTAATATATATGATTTACCTAAAGATTTGAGCTGTTATGCTGTCTCATATCTTAAATTTGCCAGTTTAGCACACCCTGAAATCTTAGAGAAATGATGGACTAACATCGCCTTTGGTAAAGTCAGTCTAAGGCCTGTTATTTCTAAATACCATCCTTGTTCTTTTTTTTTCTTTAATCAAAGGAAACCATAGAGTACAAAAGCAGAGATATTTTGTGCAGAAATGTCTCAGTTTTGTATGATTCACATTGCCATTTTCAAGAGATACAAGAGATCCACCAACATTAAATATATATTCTGCACACGATGTGAAACAATAGAAAGACCTGAACACTATAGCATATTGTAAATGAATTTCAATTGAAAGTTTTGTGAAAGCTATGTAAAACATTAGGAGTCCATGAGCAGACAATAAAGTCTAAAAACCATTCAAAGTCCTAGCAGATAAGACAAGACCGGGCATAGAATCCTGTAATGCAACATGCGTGTAATATCAGATAAGTAAATATTGTTAAAACATAATTAAGCAAGATGACAAATGTGGCGCTACAATCAGATTTTTGGATTTATTTGTTAGTAAAGTTCTGTCGTTTTGGATTATGTTCAACTGAACTGAAATGTAACTGAACTCATAGCCTACAGGGTGAGCATGAAGTGCTTCCCTGAGAACATGTAATTAAATCTTAAAATGTACGCTGTTTTTATCTATGCTGAATGTTGAGGTATATAACTTGGACCAGTTAATAGATTTTTTTATATCTGTAATTTACAATAAACCATATGTTTGTATTTAGTGTACTTTGTACTTAGACTTTTGGAAAAAGTTTTTATTATGACTTGAAGGTTTCAGATCACACAGATGTAGAAAAGTGCTTAATCCATAACCAAGCTACTGTATGTTAATCACCAACCCCAGGATATGCTAGTTGTGGATATGCTTTCTAATAATTGTAGGAAACAGCATCTGGACTACTAATCGGAGTGTATTCTGGCCTGGAAAAAAAAGTACACCGATTAATGCCATTCCAGGCACAAAGTTGTTTCCTTTGTGTTTTTCTTCGACAGCTTCAAGGTGATCGAGTGCTGGAGGTCTTTCCTTGGCTTCTTACCTTTGTGTCAGTCTGGAACAAGGCGCTGGTGTTGGAGTCGCCGCTTAGAGAACTTGATGTTCAGGCCGGGAAGACTCGGTTCTCCCCGCAGTCCACAGTGGTATGGCGCCGCGTCACATTCCTGGTCTCCACCCTGCGCTGTTCAGACACTGAAGGCCAAAACCAGTCCCGGCAAAACCTGTTACAGCTCCGTTCAGCCCGCCTTGTGTACAGGCAACAGCGCTCACTCTGTGAAGAGGAAACGCGATGTTCTCCTTTCGGTTTTTTTCTCCCCCCACTGTAGCTCCTCCCAACTTTCCCAAAGCGTCAACGTTCAAACCGGCGTTTAACAGACAAATCCATAACTGAATCCATACAGCCAGCCAAAAAACTCCAACAACACGGAACACTGCGAGCGGTGCTTTCTTTTATTTTTTTATTTTTTTATTCCTCTAGCATGACTAGTTCTAGCAAAAGTACACAAATACTTGTGTGTTTTAGAAAAAAGAAGAAGAAGAAGAAGAAAAAGTACTCCAAGTCCCAGACTGCACTGGTTTCTAACTTCTTTTGTGTTTAGATAGTGAAGGGATGGGTAGTGGACTGTTAAAAAAAAAAAAAAAAAGCAATCTTATTCATTATGAGAGGGATAATATTAATGATGCATATACTGTATATACAGTCAGACAAAATAATGTATACACATATTTAAAAAAAAAGAAAAGAAAGAAAATCCTGTATAAATATTTTGTAAATAATATTTATATTATTAAATTAAATGTATATATTGTATTTGCAGTATGTGCATCAGGAAGTTAGAAACCAGCGCCATCCAACTCTGTGTGTATGTATGTATATACTGTATACACACATATACACGCACACTTCATGCTCACCCTGTAGCCTATGAGTTTATATACTACTGAGTTTTTTATATATATACTACCGCTCAAAAGTTTGGGATCACTTCGACATTCTGTTGTTTTCCAAGGAAACACACACGAAATCAATCTAAATAGTAAATATAGCAAAAGAACAAGACCGGCTGCCATTGTCAGAGAGTTAGAAATAATGATTTCCATGGAAATTGTGAATGTGTTCTTCAAAAAAAAAATTTAAACGTTTGTGCAGCAATTACAGTCTGGCAGAACAGAGGCTGTTCTAGCTGTTCAAGATAATCTGATGAGATGTCATCTGGATGTCAATGGTCGACATCAGTGACAATCAAAGAGGACAATGCTTCCTGGAGCATCTCCCACATGATGGATTGGCTTGATGGAGTTTTCCAAGATGCTCCCACAAGAGCTTACTAGGGTTCACATCCGGAGACTGCGCCAACTGCTCCATTACACTCAGAATTCCAGCCAAATTATTTTTTTTTGTAAAATGAATAAAATTGTGAATTGCATGGAAATGGGGTTTTCTTTGGAAAACATAGAAATTTGCCAGTAATCCCAAAAATTCCAAGTGATTGGTGGCAGTGTGGCTTAGTGGTTAGCAGTGTTGTCCGACTGTCCAGTGTCAGGGGTTTGATTTCTGCCTCATGGTCTGTGTGCATGTAGTTTGCATGTTCTCCCTGTTCTTGGTGGGTTTCGTCTGGGTACTCCGGTTTCCTCCCAAAGTCCAAAGACATGCAGATTAATCTATTTGATGTTCCCAAATAGCCTGTAATGTGTGAATGCATGTATGAATGTTGACCAAAGGTCCTACCACAGTCTTAAAATGGGAATAAATGCCATGAGAATCACCTAGTCGGATCGTAGAGGTTCCTAGATGGATGGATGGATAGTGTATGTTGCACTATTACCCTGTATACACACACACACCCGTCCCTGTTTTTTTGTTTTGTGTATGCTTATATACTAATACAATACAAAAAGACATGCTGGTTGCTCTCATCTATGTGGGTGGAGTAAGACCCAACTTTTAGTCACACCCTGACCCAGAAAACTCATTCGTTTTTACACAGATAGTCCGCACACATTCAGAATCCCCATCAGCTACTTTAATAAGCGCTGCTTAATTTCAGCAGACGTATTCAGGCATGTTTATAATGTCTTCCAAACATATTTGTTTGTCAGTGTGTGTGTGTGTGTGTGTGTGTGTGTGTGTGTGTGTGTGTGTGTGTGTGTGCGGGCACGCTTGTGTCACTTAGCAACATCCAACAGGTAAGGGAGGGGGATGAGGAAGGGTGCGGCCTTTGAAGGAATGTGCCAGTGCAAGTAAAGTAGTTACACACACACCACACCCAGTGCTCACTCATTCTCTGCTTACTCATACACAAACTTTATTCTGTGTACACAAACTGTCAATTTAAACATTCACACTCTGATACGTCACAAAATCATTATACGCAAAATACTGTATCTGCGTCTGTATATTTATGCAGCTGATGCGCCACACACTGATACACTAATACTGTTTGTGTGTTGTTCTGAAAGCACTGTGGTTGTGAAATGCACTATGCTGAAAATATGAGCCTAGACTTGACAGCCAGGAAATAAAAATTCCAGCCTGAGGACAAAACCTTCAAGTGAACAAGTAAGTATGAACATGTTGGTGTGATTGTGTATCTGTGTGCAGTACAACGTTAGGTTTTTTTTTTCAGGCAGATATACCTTTAATCGTGTAACTAATGTTAATAATAATGGTGCTTTCAACCTATATGGGGTAAAATGGTTTAAATAATTTAAAAGGTATTAAAAAGTCATATAGCAAAGCCTTAGGATAATATAGTTCTGAAGTTTTTTTTTATATATTTTTTTATTACTCTGTAATAAAGACGTTCTCTGCTATTACTTATCTATTTATGACATGAACTCTGGTTAGGCTGTAAAGCGTGTCCTCCCAGTCTTTTGTCATAGACGCCATGCACTGGTCCCACCCACACTCCTCTACCTGCTGCAATTGTACACCTGCGTATCGAGTAGCATGCAGGTCACTCTCTCTTGGACAGGCTGGCAGACTTTCCTTATCTGAATGCAAAGCTGAGAAGGACCTTAGTTATCTTAGTTCTTGCTTTGGATGTTTGAGTGACTGACTACTGTTTAGTGTTCTATTAAAGTCAGTAGCTTTGCTTAAGGGGCGGGTAAATCCATTGCATTCATTTGGATCAATCCGTTTATTTGTCTGTATGAACCATGCACTCAAACATCATGACATCATAAACCCATAAACATGCTTCAGGTCTCCTAAATCATATTCTAGACATTTTGTGTGTGGCTTAAAAACATTTGTTTATGCTAATAAACTTTCAAAATACATTACATTACATTATATTCATTGTGTTATTGACAACACGATGTAGGGATGTCTTATGTACTGTAGAGCCCTTATGTACTGGGAGCATTTGCCAAAATTCAGATACGTACCTTCACACAAACACATAAAACAGCATGTCAAATACTGAATGTTTCCGAATCTGTTGATTTTTGTTGAAAAAACTGTGCCTGCACACATGAACATTGGAATTTAAAAACTTTAAATTTATTTTATGTATTATTTAATGCAGGAATACCTAAGTAATAATAATATTTTTTATAAAATCATTATTCTTACAAATAATGACAATTATAATAACAATCGCAAACAAGTAAGACTACAGAATTCTTTAGAAAACAATCAAAAATCACTTACAAAAAGAAACATATTATAGATTCAATTAATTTTAAAGTAACACTTAAGACAGCCATCTTGCCTGGTTCAGGTTTGCAACAAGACCTAATTACTCAGTAAATAATAAATAATTAAGTATTTAAGCTGTATATGCACAAAACCAGTTTTAATGCCCTTGTCAAAATGCTACATATATTTATGTTCAGTATTTATTGTATTTACTGTTTGCATGTTCAGTTGCATGCTGCAAGATTTCACTATACAGTCTGTTGACAAGTGTACAATACAAAATAATAATTTAGTTGATGCTTAATACCAAAGAAATTGGTCAAGCTCAAAAATGTCTTTATGGCTTAAAGGTGCATTAGGCAAGAATAGGCTTCTTTTCCCACCAAGATCAAGTATCTAACCTAAAGCGTTGAAGAACGCTACAGGAAGTCTTTTCTGCCAGCTGCAATTAGACCTTACAATAACTCTGCTATGCGTCAGGGGTGGGATCTCCTTCTCTGACATCACTATTAACAGGTTCATATACATTCCGGTTTCATTGTACTGATATGATAATGTTCTTTCCTTCTATCTTTTATTGATATTTTTACTTGCTGGTGCACTTTGTGTACAGTTACTGAAGTTGATCTGTACGTACAGTTTTCATGCACACATAGAACCTTGTTAATGCACCTTGAACTGTAAACTGTCTATCATAGAGTATTTCTTTTCCTTTTTTTATCCTTTTGTTTCTCATTGTCTCAATTTGCCTTATACATTGTTTCAGGTCATGATTTTGAACTGGCTGCTGTAATGATACAATTTAACCTTGAAATTAATAAAGTATCTATCCATCCAACCATCCATCCAACCAACATACCATTAGGCAGCTACAAGATTTTAATAAATCCCACCCATGTCACAAAGCTCCACCCTTTGATCTATAGTGGCCCATACAGTAGTGTATATAAGATGAGTGACAGGAGGAGCATCCAAACACAAACAGGCATTCCTGGAAGTAATCCTTCCAAACAGGTTTTCTCAGCAACTTAACCACACTCTTGTTAAGCCCACGGCTTAAAAACGATTGCAGCTTCCACTACTAATCTTTTTTTGTATGCTTGTCAGGATATAATGTAGGTTCAGGTATTAATTATCATTATTCTTAAACTTCTAACCTGTAAAACCTGCTTTTATGTTTCTCATTTCATTTTGCATTGTAACATCACAGTGACAGGAGTGCCTTACTTGCTGTTTTTCCTGTTATTTTGCAGTCTTAATACAATAACATTGTAAGATGGCCACTGCAGGAGTGTCCACAACGGCGATGTTAAGCCTTGCACATTTTTTTTTACTTTTGGTCTGCTCACCATGAATGGATAGGTACAGCAGGTTATGTAGGGTACAACAGAGAGGTTTGCGATGGTTTCTTTGTGGAATTAAATTATAAGACATCTATGTGCATGCATAATGATAAACTTGTGCAATTAGACAAAACTGCATATGGATGTGGTAATGAGAGACCTCATAGCTCAATGGAGACTGGTCTAATCCTGAGCTAGGGATACTGTTTGTATGGAATTTTGCATGTTTTCTCTGTGTCAGTGTGGGTTTCCTTTGGGTTATCTTCTTTCCTCCTGCTGTGCTAAAAACATGCCAATAGGTGAATGGGTTATCATAATCAATGTGCAATGAGCCCTGTGAAAGTCTGCAATGCCATGTGGCCTCATAGTATCAGGAGAGGTGATGGACTGATGAATGAATGAAATGACCTCATATGGTTACCGTTTAAATAACTCGTATACCCGGAACTTTCTTGCAAATTTTATCCAATCCCCAAAAAAGTCACCAGATTCATTTGGATTACAAATGACTCACACTGAGCATGTATTCTAAAATACTGAGTTTAAAATAGTTTTTTTTTCTACTGCTTACCAATATGCTTTTAAAATACATTTGTCGCTAAAATAATTAGTTGTCAAAAATACAATAAAATGTGTGTGTGTGTGTGTGTGTGTGTGTGTGTGTGTGTGTGTGTGTGTGTGTGTGTGTGTGTGTGTGTGCTTCTTATTCATTCTTCCTGGCAGATTTGCTCCAAGTTCTTCAGTTTGGTTGGATGACAGTGCCACAGAGTCTCAATGGGATTCAAATGCTTTGGGCATTGTAGAGCATTTATCTTCAGTGACAGTTCAACAAAGCTGGTTAGAGATTGGGGGGAAAAATGAGTCAAGTGTGACAGCATTAAGACTATATATATTTCTTCTGGATCTTCCGGGGTTTGAGTACTTATACAAATGCTTTAGATTTTGGTTTCCTTTGAAATATGTGACCACTTTGACCGTGCTAGGGTCAAGGGATTGAGTTCCGCCTTGGGTCTTTGTACGTGGAGTTTGCATGTTCTCCCTGTGCTCCAGGCACTCCGGTTTCCATACAGTGTAGACTAACTGATATTTCCAAACTTTATGTAGTGTGTGCGTGCTAGTGTGCCTTGCGATTAATTGGCACCCTGTCTGCGGTATACCCTGCCTCATGCCTTGAGTCATTCGGCATAGGCTCCAGGCCCCCCCTGTGATCCTGTATAGGATATGGGAATGAGTGAGTGAGTGAATCAGTGAAATACTCTAACCAAGTCTTTGTAAATTCACAAGAGAAAAAAAAAAAAAAATTGTGACATGAAAAATACATGTATTTATTATATGTTATTCAGACAAATTTTTGAATATCATTTCAAGGGATATAATTTTTGCAAGCCACTGTTTTTCCTTAAGTAGGACATGATATTTCTAATAAGGCAGAGATACTCGTTTCTAATGGCAGAATAGTATAATATACTGTGATGTTATTTGATTTTTTTTTTAATGGTATCTATACACCAGTACATATTTTGATAGAAAAAGTACTAAAATTGTTAACAGACATGCTCAGCAGATCTCTCTTACTGTATTAGTTAATCAACACAGACATACTTGATGGGGAAAATGTATAACTTTTTTTACATGCAGATGTCACAGCCATTTTTGAGTCCTAGAGACAATAAGTGGACGTGCTCTCTGGCTGGGAAAGATGCCATTATTCTCTAACCTCACAATGTGAGCTCATATAGGCGGAAGAGATTTATATAGTATGAGGAAGTTGACTCTTTCCTCTCAGTGTTACCTTCGTGCAACAGCTGGAAAAAGATGCAGTGTGAAAGACTTATCCTGGAGGAGTGACTTCAACCTTGTTGGAAGGGAATTGGCTATTATTATTATTACTAATAGTAATATTAAGAAGGAGAAGAAGAAGATGGTAAATATGGCATGGGCTCTCCATAAATCAAATTAGTTTTAGTTTTGTGACACTTATTCATACCAAAAGTGTTAAACTAGGGTTCAGGAGGTGGGAATCCCCACCATTAACAATCCTGCAACATTACCTTTCAGACTATATTATTTTAACATTAATAAGACCAAGTTTATGATTCCTGTCTGTTAAAGACATTATGCTGCCTCATTTCCTTTAAAAACCTACTGGAGTATACATCCTGGATGGAAACGCCAGTACATTACAGAGCACCATCCTTCATAACTTCACAGCATGTTTTTTTGGAGGTCCACAGAGAAAACTCTTTTGTGAACAATGCACACCGACAGTGACCCATCTTTTCCCCTGAACCAGGGACTCTTGATCATGTGACAGTGACTATCAAATGCATATACAACAGTCAGCAATTGCTCTGACTGAAAAAAGACACTTTTCCATTTTAAAGTAAAACAATTCTCTATATAAAATGGTGTGAAACTATATTACACCTTTTAACAAAACATCATAAATACTGTATAATGCCAATGCTCAGTCTTTTACATAAGCCGAAGGTGCCAGAAGCACCACTCCCGTGTGTGCCCCCAGTTAATCCCTGTCTATGATAACTACTCTAGATTTCCTATACAAAATGTTAATTCTTCTTAATCCAGACCTGAACACAACCCTTGGCATCATTTCAAATATGTAGCTCAGCCTTTCTGCATCCAGGGTCGAGATCTTAAAGAGTGCAGCTGATTGGAGGATATACAAGTAAATAAATAAAATGTTTTATTTGAAGGCATTGGTTCTGCACAATAAAGGTATAATGACTGCAATGCTTCCAACCACTGTTGCAATGCATTATGTTGTCAAAATGCAGCATTTTTTTTTTATTAAGTTTTTATTATTTTTTTTATTGTATATCAGTCACACTAGCCAGTCTCAGGTTCAGTCTTGGCCAAATTAAGAATGTGTTTCTAGTGCAAAATAAAGTGCAATAGGTTTTGGGTTCAGTTGTCGGAAAGTTAATCAGTAGCCTAATAATGTCCATAAATAGATGCATTCATAAACAACCAGGTTGTAAACCCTTGTGCACTAGTGACATTATGCATGACACCAAAGTTTAAGCCTCGCTACAAGGATTGTGTCATTTCCCCAGGTGTCACGTGACCAATAGCAGCCAAGGCCTCACTTTTGCCAGAATGACGTGACTAATTACAACTGGCACTCACATGGGTTGTTCACATTAATGTTTCACTAATGTGAACTCTTCATAATATTGGAGTTTTTTTTCCCCAAGATTCAGAAAAACCTAACCTTTTTTTTTTTTTTTGCATTTCACAATTAACTTTGCATGTACTTATTATCTTTAAAATACACAGAGAAGGAAAATGCACACAACAAACTTTTGGTTCTTTTTATACAGTGTATGATTTACATTAATTCCCTCAAGCTATCTCATAAACCCTGTTATTGTGTCGATGTGGTGTTTTTTTGTCCCCTCCTCAATAAATTTTCTTTATTGTATGCTTTAATCATTTCATTTGTGTATTGAATTCTTAACACTGAGTGGCGGATGGCTTAGAAGTTGTATTCATGTTCATGTTGTTACTTTAAAGAAAGAAAGAATGCATACTGACATTCATTCCTCTTCTATACTGCTTTATCCTATACAGAGTTGCAGAAGCCTGGAGCTTATCCCAGGAAATGTTGGGCATGATGCAGGGTACACCCTGGACAGGGTGACAATCAATCGCAAGGCACACATTCACACACTACAGGCAATTAGGGGACACCAATTAACCTGCATGTCTTTCCTATGGGGAGGAAACCAGAATTTCAGGAGGAAACCTACCAAGCACCAGGGGCACATTCAAAATTTGTGCACACAGGCCCGGGGCAGGAATTGAACCTTTGACCGTGAAATTGCAAGGCCACAGCACTAACCACTCCACTCATAGTGTATACCAGTTTATCCTGTATACAGGGTCGTGGGAAGCCTGGAGCCTATCTTAGGAGACTTAGGGCATGAGACGGGGTACACCCTAGACAGGGAGCCATTCTATCACAGAACATACCCTCACACTGGATGTGCAAAGCCGTAGTGCTAACCAATATACCACCATGCTGCCTATTTGTGAACATTTTAAAGTCATTTCCTCAATTACTTCACTTAATGAGCTTCATTGTACTTTTTTTAAAGAGTGAGAGATGGTAGTTAAGTGCACAAACATTTCCTGGATACACACTCTTTAACTCTATATATATTGCATTACTTGAAATCTGTTACACAAAAATTGTCCACTAGGTGTCACTACAACGAGCTCGTAAATAAAACTTCATGAAATTAAACCCTTTTGGTGCCTCGACACCTAAATGAGGCTTGATGTTTTCATCACCCTACGCGTGTACCCATTCGACATGAAACGCTACTTCTACTGAAAAAGAAATATATATGTATACCAGCAAGTAACTGCTACATTCCATTAGGGGGCGCGCTATACTCAGAAACTATGAAATAACATGTTTGAGAGCAAGGTTTACACTGCCTACGATTATTGAGAGCTTAAATTTTGGTTGTGATTTTTTTTATATTAGGGTTATTATGAATAAACATTGTAGAAATATAAAACGGCGTTTAAATTCTCACATATCTTACAGACCGGTTCCGCCATGTTTGTTTGGGGCAAACATTCAATTTTATTTCATGCGCTTTATACATTATCATGTATTTTTATTCACTTGAATTAGCTTAGATATACAAATGTTAAATAATGTTTGAACTATTAACGTTTTCCATAATCGCTTTCAAACTTAAAAAATATATATAATATAAATAATATAATAATAAATCGGTAATCGCATATAACTGGCGGAACTAGACTTCACTCTGTGCACGTACTTCCGGGTGGAGGTGCAGGAGAATCACGTGACCTCAGTACACGCGCACACGCGTCGACAAAAACCTGCAGTAGAAATGGCACTGATCCGTCTCTGGTAGCAGGGATCTCACAGACGAGGTGAGTGACGCTCTTTCACCAGGTTATAATAAGAAATCGTGTGATTTTGACCCTTGTGGATGATGCTGGTTTATGAGACCTACCTGCACAGAGAGGTGTTTTAGATCCCTGTAACACCAAACAGCTGTTCTTAGCAACCATGACCTGTTCGGGTTATGACAGATCATATGTTGTTAAAATAACAAAAGGTCTCATGACATGACTGTGTTGACATTAACTTTCCATGATCACTTGCATGTGCATGTTGTACTTATAAGAGATTAGATAATACATTTAGAATTTGATATGATGATGATGATCATCATCATAACATTGTTAATAAGAATAATATCGTTATTATTATAACTGTCTCATTCTAATAATGTTTTTATACTGCTTAAACAAAACACGTAGCTGTGCTTGTTAATCGGTCTAACGCTGTTCCCCCTAACCTGATCAGTCACTATTAATAATGTGTTCATTAGTCTGTGTCCATAAGAGAGTCATATCTACCTATCTGATCGCTCGATCTCAAAAGGAGCAGGATGTAGACTTTACAATCCATTCTACGGCAGCGAAGGGATTGGCATGTGCAGTTTGCCAAGACGGATCTCTTCTAAACCGGTGCATTTTGCCATTGGCTTTAACACTGCTCCTGTCTTCAGAGCTTTTCATGCTCACCGCTCTGAGACAGTTTTTCTGTACACAGTCTTTCCCCTGAAGCACAATCCACTGATTATTGGACTTCAGGGTTCAGAAAACCTGCAATGCATTTTGTACATGCGCATACACCTGAAACAAAAACGTCTTGTGCAAAGAGATATTAGTTAAACGCATTTAGCACACGCATATCCTTAATGTCTTGTTATATTAGGCAATAAAATGTCATCTTGCCTAAGAATGCAGTAGGCTTAAAAGACACTCTTGTTGTCTGTGCTTGCCAAGCATACTGTGTAATTGCTACACTGTATGAATAAACGTATTTGGCCAAACCTGCAATGACATATGTATCCAAATACATATACTTCATTCAATATGTAGTTAATCCCCCCCCCCCCCCCTTCTTCCACAAGATTTTGGAGTGTTTCTGTGGAAGGTTGAGGTCTGTTGAGGTCAGGGCTCTGTGTTAGGGCCGGTCAAGTTCTTCCACACAAACCATGTTTTTACAGTCTTTACTTTGTGCACTGGGGCACCGTTATGTTGGAATAGAAAAGAGCCTTCCACAAACTGGTGCCACAAAGTTGGAAGCATAGTATTGTCCAATATGTTCTGGTATACTGAAGCATTAAGTTTATGCTTCACTGGGGATACAGGGCCTGATTAATTGAAACACATGAATTCAATAATCAACAGGTTTGGCCAAATACTTTGGTCCATTTTGTGTTAAATATGTGGTCTTTATCCTGTATACATGGTTGCAAGCCCAGGATACATAACACACAAGGCGCCAATCCATCACAGGGCACAAACACGTACACACACTCGTTCACACACAACGGGCAATTTGGGAATGCCAGTTAGGCTAACCCTGGGCATGTTGCAGGAATCGAACCCAAATCCTGAAGGTGCAAGGTGACAGTGTTAACCCACTAAGCCACTGTGCTGCCAGCCCTCTAGTTTTTTTGTAAGTCGCTCTGGATAAGAGTGTCTGCCAAATGCCTAAATGTAGTCATATAGCTATATAATTTATATAAACATGCAATAAAATAAAATGTAAAATGTGGAGTTAAAACATTTTGCCAGTTTTTCTTATTTTTCATGATTTATTTTTATATGTAATTTTGTGTAAATGTGTATGAGCTCATAAATGGCTCGTTTTGTTTTCACTTATGCCACATTTAATATCTTGGCTTTATCCCAACAGTCACATGAGAAGTGTTGCTTTTTCTTTGTAATAAGAGTCGGGTTTGAGTTGCACAGATTGATTGAAATGTTATACCCGCAAAATATTTGTTTATAATTTAATTTGTAATAATTAATTGCTGTGTGTATATTCATTATGTAACAAATAGAGCACAGTGTATTAGAAAACAAGGCTTGCATAGTTATGTTTAATGTTATTGAACATCCTTGAACCGTGTTTTCACTTAGGTTATGGCAGCTAAAGCAAGTTGTTCTGTCATATTAGACTGTATTAACACAAGTCTGTCTGACCATCCATCCATCCATCCATCCAGGCCAATAGTGACCATTGTATTTATTTCCATTTTTACAACTGTAAATGGTAGGACCTCCAGTCAACATTCACACACGCATTCACGCACTACGGGCAATTTGGGAATGCAATTAGCCTAACCTGCATGGCTTTGGATTGTTGACGGGAAACTGAGTACTTGGAGGGAACCCACCAAACACAGGGAGAACATGCAAACTCTATGCACACACACCCCGAGGTGGGAATCGAACCCTCCCTGTGTTTTCCTCGTGCTTGATGTGGTTCCTCCAGATACTCCAGTTTCCTCGAACAATCCACATACATGCAGATTAAGCTGATTGGCGTTTTATAGTGTCTGAATGAATGTGTGCTCTGTGATGGATTGGCACCCTGTCCAAAGTATACTGGCTCCAGGCCCCTCATGACCCTGTATACAGTATAAAGTGGTATAGACGACGATGAGTGAGTGAGTAACAGTTAGACTGGAGTCTAGTGAGACAGCCACATCCTGCAGAGTATGAGTATGAATGTGAAGGCTTCAGAAGATCTGAACAATCTTTGTTCTTCATGTATTAGAGAATGTCCAATTTTCCTCTTCCATGCTTTGGCCATGAGACTTCATTTGTCCTAGCCACACATCAATGTTGCGTAATTTCCCAAATTATAGTTAGTGTTTTTTTAGAATATGTGACATTTTCAACTACGATTCAGCAGAGCTTGTGTAAATCTCCGGGAGCAGCACTGAGTATGCTGGACAAACAAACTTCACTCAGTTATCATTTAACTAACCGGGTCCATGTTGTATGTCGCAGCTGTTTTCTGTGTGTCTAGCTCCCCAGCATTCTCATTCATCACAGCACAGGGATGTTTTTACAACCAGTGATTTGTTATATCCTTATGACTATGCATAAAGGATTGTTTTTTTTTTTTTTTTCGTTTTTTTTTTCCCCACATCTCCTTGTTATAGATATCTGTGAACGCTCCCAGTGTATAAATGCGATGCTGGTGTTGATGTCTCTTCAACTCTTCCCCTGTTCCTTTCACCATCCTCCACTTTCTGTCTTCCATTTCAAGAAAGGTACATTCAACCTCAGGAGTTTTTTTTTTTTTTTTAACTTTCAGTGTTTTAAATTAACTGCTATCGTTCACTAAAACCTTTTTTCTTTTTTTCCCCAAATTGTGTAACATTTTGTTTAAAGAAATTGACGTATTCCTACATCTCGATCCTTTGTTCTTAGTGTCAAGATGCTGCAAGCAATAAAAAGAGCACACAGCTGTGGTTTGCCGGAGTGGATGAGATCTAGTCAGCTTTTCCTCCTGGCTCTGGGCTGTTTGTTCTGCCTCTGCCCACCTGCTGGTAAGAAACATGTACTTATGTAGATTTATATGGAAATTATCATATCTCTATCATTTTAACATGGTTTGATTTGTGCAGCATTTTTAATATGGCATGTATTTACAAAGCCTTTTTTTTTTTTTAACCTAGCTTTAAATGGACAACTTGGCTCACTTTTCTATAGAGCCATGCAGTGAAAAAAGTACTGAATCAATCCAGTGCATTACAGGATGATTCATGATCAATTCAAAAGAGTTCTTTTGGAGTAGAAAGAACTGCAAAATCAGGGGGTCAGTACATTTTTCAAGCCTTATTTCAAGCGAATGAACTACGTATTTTGTAAAGGATTTTTATATAAGTTGTTGGTCTCCCGGCTGTTTCCGTCGAGGAGTCGCCACAGTGGTCCATCCGATCCAAACACACAACTTGGCACAGGTCGCCACCCCTCCTATTTTATTTGGGCTTGGGCCTGGCCCAGCATCCAGTGACTGGGATGCACAAACACTAATCAATGCCCCTGTTGAATTCCATATAAGTAATCGCCAAAACATTTTGTGCTAAAAATTGTCACACCTAGGTGTAGGGTCTGTTTATTTTTATTATTATTATTTAAATCTTTCAATAATCTTTGTCATTTAGATGAAACTTGATTTCACATAAAAAGACAAACCTGAAAATGTGTATTATTCTATATTCTGCAAAATTGTTAATATATAGCACATGAATTTGTCATGGTTACGGACACTACAGATATTTTTAAAAACAAATCCTTAATTTTGCACAGAATACATTTAATTTATCCAATTTTTCTAAACGCTTACACCAATTTTAGTATCAATACTTATAAAGAAATATGAATCATTTGCATTTGAAATAATTATTGTTTGAAGCGAGACAGTATAACACTAAAAAATGTCCATTTCTGGGTCGCCTATAATAATAATAATTATTATTATTATTTTTATTATTATTATTATTATCAGCAACAATACAGTACTGTGTTTTGGCCAATTTTTTTTATTAGTAAATATATTATTTATAATTTGTTAAATAACAAAGATTGTACAATGGATATAAAAATTCTACACAACACTGTTGAAATAGCAGGTTTCACTTTAGAACCTTTCTGTTAAAATGAAAAACAAAGTATCTTGGTTGTATAAGTTTACACACCCCTAAACTGATACTTTGTTGAAGCACCTTTTAGAATTTTTTTTTAACGCATTCATTCTTTAAGAAAGGGTAAGAATCACTCAATTTGGCTAAACCTCGATATTTTGCCATTTTTCTGTGCAGAAACATGCTATCTCTGTCTTGATCATCAGGGACAATCTCATTATTATCTAAACAAATTTTTTCCTCACTCATACACACTTCCATAAATTTTTTTTTCATTCGGTGAAGCTGCTTTGAGATAGTGACCATTGTTAAAAGCGCTATATAAATAAAGTTGAATTGAATTGAATTGGTTAGCTGGGCATGTCTTGTGTACAGGCGTCTTCGGGTCACATTGCAGATTTCTGATTGGATTTGGATCTAAATTTTTCCTGGAACAAAACCGAGACACTGATTTGGTGACTTGCTGTACTGATTTGAAGGAATTGCCTCAGAGTGTTTTATGCTTAAATGTGAAATCTTTCTTTATCTTGAATGTTTTAACAGAAGCTATTGACTGGGATTTGGTACCGTTACGTAGTCCGTCCACCCTGATTAAAGCCTCGGGTCGCAGCTAGAGAACGGCAGCCCTAAAACATTGATTCAGCCTGTTTTCTACACTGTGGGGTGATAAGGTTTTTTTTTTTTTTGCTTTTATTATTAAATTTTTTCTTATCTTATCTTTTTGTATTACAGCCACAAAGGGCAACTTGGATTTTTTTTTTTTCTTCGTTGTCCTTGTTTAAAAAAAAAAGTTTCTGTCTTGTCACACTGCCCTGTAGCCTAAACATGTGAAGCATTTTGGAGATTAACACGTTTAAGGAGCACACAGTACCTGGTCATGTGGGCCTTTTGGCAGCTCCCCTGACCGTTTTTTTTTTTTTCATATTCTTCATATCTATTTTAAAGAGACATGCAGTTCTTATTAATATCACTGTCGTGACATTTTTAGTTAATTCAATATGTGCTTCATAAGCTCTTTACAGCACATGACTTTTCCAGTTAGTTGTTAGGAGAATTATATAGGAGCAGCTCCGTTTTGTACTTTGTTTGGGATTAATCATCCACTTTAATGACGATGAAGTTGTTCTCTAATTGGTTTAGCATGAGTCTGAATGTGATTTGATGTGGTTGATTATGAATGCCATGCCCACCGTTATGCTAGCGGGGAAAAACATTCCTTGTCATTTGTCATTTTATTTGATCCATTTTGATCTGTTTTTTATTTATTATCTATTTTTCTTTGATATGTTGTAATTTTACAGAATATTTAAAATGTGCTTTCTTTGCCATTTTAACAAAGGTGTGTGTAGCCTTTTTATATCCATTATATTTTTGTGCACAAATAACATTTGTCCTGTATATAATTTTCATTTAGATAAATTCTTCATGTTCAGGCCTTTGTAAGCCATTTCAGGACGATTTGTCATACTTGGTATTCAATTATAACAAATTTATGCCTGAATGTTTTACTGAAAGATTAAGCCTACGCTATATTATTTGTGATGTGTGTAAGATGCAGAAGCACGATGGCTTAGTGGTTAGCACAGCTGCCTTGCACCTCCAGGGTTAGGTTTTCGAAACTTGACTTTTGCATGCTCTTCCTGTGCTTGGTGGGTTTCTGGTTTCCTCCCACAATCAAAAACATTGGCCAAATGTGTGTGTTTGTGCCCTTTGATGAGTTGGTACCCCATCCAAGGAGTACCCTGTCTTCTGCCCTAGGTTTCTTATTACAGGCTATAAGCCCCTTGCGACCTTATACAGGAGAAAGCAGCTCAGTCTTCTGGAGAGAATTCAGTTTCTGTTAGAACTGTATGACTGGTGGTTATTAGAGTGCATGAATTAGTGTTAACATAAATATGCATGATCTAAATATAGCTGGTTAACCAAGGAGTGTTAGCAAAAATCACTACAACACTATGGAACAAGACCAATAAGCTCACAATCGAATGTCCTTCAGCTATGCTGCATAGCACTACAGAGCCGATGTGCATCATCCTTTACGTGAATGGCTCCGACCAAGATGGCCGCGCCAACCCCTGTGTATAATGCTATGCATACTAGAGCTGTTCACCTAATCAGGTTTTACTTTCAATTTCCGATGTTGTCTTCTAAGGATTGTGAAAACAAGTTAATCAGGATCAACCAAGTGTTGTGCCACGTTCTGTTTTGCAACTATGTTCTTGTTTTGCATTAGAATTTCATTTGAATTACAGTAGCGTACTTTTGCAATCTGCTGTTCTTTTTGTTTTGAAAACATTTTTTAAAAGTTGTTTTTAGATTCAAGTATATTTAAAGTTCAAGAAAATCCACTGTTTAAATAAATAAATGAATTAATTAATAAATAAACTTGTTCCATGATTTTCTATTAAATGAGGTCGCGGTCTCAGTAGTAACCATAATAAAAATGATTTATACATTTTTGTTTTTACCATAATTGAGCAGCCCTGATTCATACTCTGTGTGTGGGAGAATTAAAGGGAGAGACAATACACGCTGTGATTAATGTTTCCATCATTCCGGCGGAGACGGCACTCATCTGTGACGATTGCATGATATTACACTTTCATTATTAAATGAACTTTAAACTAAAGTACTGTAGGAGTGTATTTATTCCACAGGTCAACCGTTCTCTGTTGTTCTTTTATTCATGTGTTACTTGCGGTAGTTGCCTTAAATATCGTGTTCGATCAGCTTTCTTGGCCTGTTGTTACATCACTGCTGACGGACATGCCTGAACGGTTGTTACAGTCACACTGTTGCACTGATGGCGCTCGGACCGAGGAGTTCAATGCAGGAAGGACAATAGTGGCTTTGTGCAGAGAAAGAAGGTTTCGCACGGAGGGGGAATTGGAAAACAGACTTGTAGTGTGTCCGATCTCTAAACAAAATCCCCAGGGCCTTCGGCTACCATCAGCGTGCCTGTTATTGCCATCCCATAATATGCAGTCCTTTGGCTAGACTGTGCTGTGAATAAGCGGCGTGTTTTGAAGTCAGAAGAATAGAGGTTGAGAACAGGCTGCACAGTCACGTCCCGTCTTTTTAGGAAGGAAATTAGCGACCAACTATAGCTAAGTGAAACAAAACCGAGCTGTTAGTGCTCCGTGATGAAGGATACACGCGGCTCATGTTATGAAAAGGAAAATTGTCATTTCCCCCGTCATGTCCTTCAGTGCTTACAGTCCATACAATGTTAAGTATTAGACCATATTGGTCAACATTTGTTCTGAAAATTTTATTAAGTGCATTTAAGGTTACGAAATGAATTTTTGTTTTTGTGCTCTTCAGGTTAGATCACTCTTGTGAATACTAAAGCAAGATTTTCTAACCTTTTTAGAAGCTTGGCATGCTTAAAAATGAATGAGCAGATATGAGTGCAGTTTCTTAAGAATGGAGACCGTCGCAGACATATACTGGGGTCTTGATTCCAAGCTGTTTTGACAGCTTTTACATTGCAGGCACTGATATTAAGTTATAAATGCTCTGGGCCAAAGAAATGCTGCAAATTATGTTTTTTTTTGTGTGTTTCCCCTTTGTGATTTCAAGAAGCAAAGAGCCCAGGACAGCTAGAATAAAGTTTTTTTGTTTGTTTGTTTTCATGCTGCAGGGTCATAGGAACAGGAAATAAGGAGTGAACTTTTTAAATTAAGCCTTCATATAAGTGTCTGCTTTTGATCAACCGAATTTAGTTGAGGAATACAGTAATGTGAAGAATGTCTTCAGGCCTGGCAACCAGTACATTAGCCAGTAAGATTGTACGGTCACTTTAATTTAACACTTAATAATGTTATTTTAATAATGACGCTTGCTAAATGCTGTCTTCCGGAGAAGCCACACTTAATGTTGGTTTTAGAGTCTGTTTTCCAAGACAAACATGAAACTAGGTGAGAGATTAAAATTCTGAAAACTCTGGAATTTGATTTATTCTGTGGACAGTGTGGCTATTTGACTTCTTTCTTTCGTAACTAAAAGGTATTGAAATCTGAAGACGAAATAGTCATGACATCTTGGTTATTACCGAAAACAGATATCATTTTTACAGTTAACTGATTACCCTTACAACTCTCATTCTGCTTGGCTCTAGCCACGCCCAGTTGTCTGACCAGCAGCTTCCGGTGTTGTTTTCCATGCACGATAAATAAGAGATTAGTCATCCAGCATCATGGGGAAGGAAATTCATGAAAAACAAAAACTCAATTACTTAAAAAGGGATCTTAAGAGTCGAAATGAGTCAAATATTTATCAGAGTAATTAGTGTTTCAAACAACTAGACTTGGGATTATATTGCTTGAAAGAGGACAGCCTGGATGGAAGGTTTTATCCTATTAAGGAAAGGCCTTAATCCTTACTGGGAAGTAAATCTGTACTGGCCAGGCTGTTATAATGCATAGCAACTTCAAATACTATATTAAGATGCCAAATGGATTGGGACTGGATCTGCACACGAATGCATACAAAATACTGTCTATTCCCAATACCCAAAGGATGAACATGTATTTAAGGGGAGCATATACTAAGCAGAACTGAGGATTTGTACATGTACATCTGAACATGTGAATATTAGTTGGTTCAGACCAAGTGATCTAGGGTGGACAAGTTTCAGAGATCTTGTTTCCTAGTCCTGCCTCTTTTAGTAATTATTTCCTTAAAGAAATTTTCACTCGAAGATCATGCAGATAATCAACATAGATGAGGAACAAGAGCATCTAAGACTTGGCCTTTTTGTTCACACTCCATGTACTGACTGTTCCAATACTTTCACTATTGATTACAATGAATGCATTTTTTTTTCTGTCCCTCTCTCAGGAGTGGTAGCGGGTATGTGCAGAGTGTCCGGTGGCGTGTTGGGGATCCCCTGCAGCAGTGTGATCGGGCTAGGCTGGCAGCCGCTGGCTGTGGACGAAGGTGGCACTCAGTGTTGGGAATCGTGCTGCCTGGAGCCCTCCTGCAGTGCGGTGTGGAGCCTCGGCGGCTATTGTGTCCTGCTGAAGTGTGCCAAGCCCAACGGCTGTGAAATCTCCTCCCTGCCGGTGACTCACATCAATTCTCTGGGCATCCTTCAGCTGCTTGACAAGAGCAAATCAAAGAAAGGAAGAATCCCACGGCACGCATGGGCTTCAGATATTAATGGAGGGCCTGGGCACAAACGCAGCAATCATGTATGTCCTGTTTATGTATTTTTCTATTTTCAACACAATACAGAATATAGGTCTTTGGACTTACACAAATTATGGGTTTTACCCTAGGATGAATTCGGATCACAGCCCTTCAGCACAACGCCAGCGAGTACAGTAATAGGGACCGCATTCTCCGAGTCGGCCAATAAAGCGATGAATGAGCCTGTCAACGGCAGCAGAGGGGAGGCAGCTTCAGCAACTTGGCAGAATTCAACGGTGCCAGAAGACAATGTGGATCATTCATCTTCCAATAGCAGTATTGGGTCACCAACAAGTGGACCTTATTCTTCCACTCCTGCAGGAACTCCACCTGGTATGACACACATTGTTACATTGAGGTTTCATTTGTTGTTTTGTGCAGCTATTAAAGTGGATAAAAATTAATACAGAGCTGTACTGAGTATTTCCGGGAATTGGTCTGTCGTAGTTACATTATTATATTATAATTTTTTTTTTCATTCTGAACTGGCTCCTTTGCTACATTTTTTTTTTCCCCCAATTTTCTCCCTAATTTAGTCGTGTCCAATTCCTCCCCGTCACTAGGGGGTCCCACATTAAGGCTACTACTCCCACTCAGCCGGGAGGGCCGAAAACTATCACGTGTTTCCAGCGCTATCCACTCCCTCCGTTGCACGAGTTCACAGACGCCCCTGACTGGCTGTAGAGCTGTGATTAATGTGGGAGCACTAAGTACCTCTCATCCCTCCCCTCTGAGAAAGCTCGTCCAATCAGCTCCCTCTAGACCTCCGGCTGCGGGAGGTTACAGCACCACCCAGGATTCGAACTAGCGATCTTCGGATGATAGGGCGAGCGCTTTACCACTGCGCCACTTGGAGGCCCCCTTTGCTACATTTTTGTTTAAAATTTAAAAAAGAAGAAGAAAGAAATTCCCGCCCCTACCAACTCAACACAACCGAACAACATATATGGAACAAATATATTCCACTTTATGTTCCACTTTAACAACAGTTATGTCACAAATTTTAGACATAAGCCCATGCCTGTCAAAAATACAAACGAGACAACCAAAGTATAAATCAGCCAAACTGTTTAGCAGAGCTGTAACATTATTATTATTATTATTATTATTATTATTATTATTATTATTATTATCAGCATTAATTAATGTCATGCAAGCCCAAAGCTTCAGAGTCCAGATGTTACCAAACGCTATGAGGGATGAAAAAAAGGTTTTATATAGCTGTAATAACTTATTCTTCAGATGTTAAGGCTTCAGTTCACATGTTGGGTATGGCTCAACCAGCTACAGTCTTTCTGAGGACTTTCCATATCTGCTTCCTGTTTCATGCATGGAGGGGAAAAAAATAAATAAATAATAAAAAAAAATATAAAATTACATTTTGTCTTAATAATGTCATAAAATAAACATAAAATAAACATGCACAACAAAGTTTTTACAAAAAATACACTATAGGGTGTCTGTAGACTGTATTGTTGTGCATTTGTACCGGAGATGAGATTAATCATGAGATGATTTCTGATTTGTTTCCACAACAGTGAAGGAGCTGGTGGTATCTGCTGGCAACAGCGTGGAGGTCACTCTACCACGCAGTGAAGTGGAGCTGAATGCGTTTGTAGTGCCAGCTCCCCCTCTAGGTAACTTACAATAACCTGCAATTAAATCACTTGTGGGCTCCACTGTGATTATGCGTTCTGTAGTAAATAGTAATTGTTTTAATTAATGTATTTGTTTGTTTGTTTGCTTTTAGGAACCAGCTATGCCTTTGAATGGCGTTTGATAACACACCCTAAAGACTACAGTGGAGAAATGGAAGGGCAACATAGTGGCACACTTAAACTGAGCAAAGTAAAAACGATCAGTTCTTTATTTTTCATTCATTCATTATTCTTTAATTCACTGTATTAGAGTATTTTAAATATAAATAAATCACATTTGTGATTTTTATTTTTATTTCTCTTCAGTTGACTGTAGGTCTGTATGAGTTCGAGGTGATTGTGGATGGTGACGGTGCACATGGTGAAGGCTATATCAATGTAACAGTTAAACCAGGTAACTTTACTATTCCGTAATATACCTTAATAAAT
>JAAGKR010007874.1:0-34220 GCA_011419295.1 Clarias macrocephalus | reverse complement strand
AGAGAGAGAGTGTGTGTGTGTGTGTGTGTGTGTGTGTGTGTTAGAGAGAGAGTGTGTGTGTGTGTGTGTGTGTTACCTCTGGCGATCAGACTTGTAGGTGGCAGTGAGTTCATCAAACAAAGTGCTGTTCATTTCCATGAAGGCTTTCAGGACGTTATACACTAAAGCTACGATGGCCCTGAGCACAGAGAAACACACACACACTTTTACAGCAGGCCAGAAACAGTGCAAGACACATTCATACTCGCGCGTGTGTGTGTGTGTGTGTGTGTGTGTGTGTGTGCGCGTGTGTTTATGCACTCACGGGTTCCAGTGCTCTTTGGAGATCCTGTACAGGCTGGAGAACATGATGGGCAGGATGACGTTGGAGTTCTCCTCGATAAGACTCATAATGTACTCGTTATTCCAGTAGTACAGCGCCCGCTCTGCCACCTGCACACACACACACACACACACACACACACACACACACACACACACACACACACACACACACACACACACACACACGTCATTTCTAGGCAGTGATTTCTCAACCTAACCCCGGTTAACTCCAGCTGGGTGTGGCGTCGTGTCGCTCACCTGGAAGTGAGGGCTGGAGACGCATCTGGAGATCTGCTTGAACAGCGGCTCCTGGATCTTCACGAACTGCGTGGGCTCGATCACGTCCAGGATCTCCTCCAGCTCTCCCAGGAACATCACCTGCAACCATGCAGACGCGTTAGAGCCGAGGCCTCTGTACAGCCATTCACTTCATACTTTTTAAAAAACTTTTTTAATCTTGCTCCGTCACTCTTAAATAAATGCACCTCTTTTTGACTGCATGTCTTTGGCCAGAACTTGAGAAGTCCTCTGATGACCTGCACACGGGAAGGAGAAAGATGTCAAGAGAAGAAAAGAAAAAGAAAAAAACGTGGGGTGACAAAGGACATGGGACGGAGTGAAGGTGCACAGGGTACTCACTGGTTCTGTTAATGTGGGGTCTTTCTCTAGGAACTGTACAATACAATACGCCAACTGCAACACACACACAGAGCAGAAACAAAACACCTAAGCATCAAAACACAAACACACAGAAATACACACACAATGCAGCAAATTCACAATCCTTAATTCTGCGTCCTGAGTACCAATAAACATAAGTCAAAAATGAGGTTATATTTTACACAGCTGAGTCTAATAGAGTCTAGAGACGGGGACCTCCAGGGACGACGCGATACGATATGACGATACCCAGGCGCCGATTCGATTCGTCTTGCAATACTACAAATATCCTGATTAAATGTGTGAATAGCTTCAACCTGCAGGATTATACAGGAACTGCAACATGTTCCCGCCTCAAATGCAAGAGCATCGCTGCACAAAAGAATCACGATACAGTGGAACCTCGGATCAGGAGTGACTCGGTCTGCAAGTGTCTTGCAAGACGAGCAAAGATTTCGTAATAAATTTTAACTTGATGAACGGGAGAGGTCTTGTTATAGGAGCAGAACGTATACGCTTTGTCTGCCGAGTGTCACGTGATCACGTCTGAGCCAATGGTTCTTCTCTCTCTCGTGCGCGCTGTGGGATTGTGGGTAACCATGTTAGGACCCAGTGTGCGTGCATCACTTGTGTAGTCCACATCCGTTCACGTGTGTGCTGTTTAATTATAACATTGTGACCACGTGTGTTTGAAGCGTTTTTTTTTCATGTTGTGTCCAAGTGTCCAAATTCGTAGCAGTGTGCAAGATTTCTGCAAAACCCTCAAAAGGAGGCAAAAGCGAGTGACATTAGAGAAGTTCCTTGTTAAAGTCATGCAAAAAGAAGAAGATTCTTGTTTCTAAACTCTGTGTGTGTGTGTGTGTGTGTGTGAGAGAGAAAGTCGCCCTACACAATAACCCCTCCTCCTCTTATCTTCTCTCTCGTCTCCCTCACACCAGTCTCAATTCTTTTCAAAACTAAAGTGGACGTTACTTTGTTTTACTTTTACTTCATATTTTGTACGAGTCATTTTTTATATGAATATTTTTCCGTTGTGGAACGGATCACCGTCAACAAATTTGCTTTGATATACGAGTGCTCTGGATTGCAAACACGCTCTCGGAACACATTACGCTTGCAAACCAAGGTTTCATCGTACATCGCTGGCTCGGGCCTTTCTCTCTCTCATCTCGAGAGTTCTGGCGTACGTTAGATCTGATCAGAAGACTTAAGCGCTGTGTCTGTAGTTGCACAAAATCCTCCAACACAAAGTCTTTCATATAATAAAGTACTGAATACGGCACAGAATTTCTAAGCTGGCGGTGCTGCAGATCATCTGCTTTTTAGCTGCAGCTCACTGGAGAGAGAGTACTGCATCGAATATCGCTAGCCTGGTGTAGCAGGGAGTAGATGATCCGAATCCAATTGCGGCGGTCCCATCATGGTTTGGCATCAAATCTCAAACAGTGCAAATCACACTCGTGTCGCTCCTAAACCGCATTATAGTTACCAATTTTTTATTAAAATTTTTTTTCATGTCGCTTCCTTGTGTTTGCTTTGTGCCCGCCATGGTTGCCAGATTACCACACTGACCAAATCCCCCCCTATACGTTGGTGAAACCCCGCCCACTCCAATAAAGACAGGTGGAGTTAATAACATCAGTACCAGGTCTTGCACATACATGCACATACACACTCGGACACTTTTATTCATTCCAAGATCATAAAAAGTAGATAAATTACTGGAAAAAGCACCGAAACGGACGCATTTTATTTGCACAAACAAACAAACAAACAGACCTGTGCGTGGAAGAGCGAGAGACTCCTGACTGTGTGCAGAGGAATCAACACTTTCACCAGGAACTGCTTGTGTTCAGCTTTCAGAGGTAAAGCAAAGCCGTTGATGATGCTGGGGGGGAAAAACAAAACCCACACATGACGACACACGCACAAATGTTTTTTGAAACCGATGCTGATGATTCGTGCGCTGGTTGGAGACCTACCTTCCCAAAATTTCCAGCAACTCGGCGACTCCGTTGAAGTGCTCGGTTTCATAAACAAAACTAGAGAGAGAGAGAGAGAGAGAGAGAGAGAGAGAGAGAGAAGAGAGAAAACACTAATTATCTGTAACATATGGATTTGAATGTTAAACTCGTCACAGCAGGTTATATTGAAGCAGCGGTGCGAATCGCTCACCGTAGAAAAATATTATTTATCTGTTTTCGTATAAAAGCCCTCAGCCCCAGGAATTTGCCGTAGATTCTGTGTAAGACTGTCTTCAGGTAGTCTCTCTCCCGCGGGTCCTCGCTGTCAAACAGTTCCAGCAGCTTCAGGAACACACACACACACACACACACACACAAAAGAGGGACGAGAGACAAAAGATTAACCAGCTGCAACACTTGGCAGGACGATTGTGTTTGAGACGAGGTCTGGTCTCCGGGACTCACCTGTAAGACAAATTTCTGGTCTATATACTTTTTGGCAATGCTGGGCTGGAACTCCTGACTCTCCAGGAAGCGAATGAAGAACTCGTACACCAGCTGAGAGAGAGGGAGAGAGAGAGAGAGAGAGAGAGAGGACGTTAAGAGCTCTATTAAGTAATTAACAAACAGCACTTCTCCAGTAAAGTGCACCACGTAACACTAACAGCAAAACCTCCGGCTGATTTGATCAGCAAAGTGGGCACCAATACTTTCAGTCAGGGAGGGAAATTGGATATCAAAGTTTTCTTTTTTTTTTCTTTTTTCTTTTTTACACAAAATGACAAGGAAATGAGATCCAGCGTCTCGTATCCTGTATATGTTGCGCAAACAAAATGGACACGAAGACGTTTGGGGTTTGGTTCGAATTCAAGAGCGCGGAGACGAAACGAGAGCTCGGTGTGTAGGCGAGAAAACAGACATGCTGTATTTAGCTCCGCCCACACACCTCGTTGCATCCCACATGCCACCGAGGTAAGAAATCCAGCATGTCTGTCTGGAGGATCACGGAGCATCAAGTGTAAAGTGGTGTTACACATTTGGTGTTATTAGCCCACACATGCTGTGAGAAAATACTGCCACCAGGGGGCGCATGTGTGGTTTTAGGAGCTCTGAACCAACCAAAGTACAACTTAAAGCTGAGCTGCCTGTGAGTTTCTCCTCCAAATATCTATCAGAGGAAGAAGCATGAGAGAGAGAGAGTGTGTGTGTGTGTGTGTGTGTGTGCGTGTGTGTGCGTGTGCGTGCGACACAGAGAGAGAGAGAGAGAGAGAGAGCACCCGATCTCATGCATAAAAAAAAAAAATACTGACATACTGACCCAATTCTCATTCTTACACACACACACACACACACACCTGTAAATGTGGCCACGAAGCCTCTAAAGTGGGTTCATCCTCCTCAGGGTCGAACTCATTACTGTCGCTGGGTGGAAGAGTGCGGAAAATGTTGTAGGACACCTGAAAAAAAAAGGGGGGGGGGGGTGAGTGGTCAGACATTTATTTAAAAATCTTTGTGTTAGAGAATCATTTTTGATGATAAAGAAATGATTGGTGTTAAAACTGGGCTAAAGGTCTAGAAATATTGAAATAATTATGTGAAAAATAAATAAATATATGAAATAATTTATATAACAATATATATATATTTTTTTATATAAAAATGAGAAAGGGTGCTCTTATGAAAAAAAGCTCATATAAAAACATTTACATATGAGCATTTTGAGGGGATTAAAAATATATAACTTAAAATAATGTTCTAGTTGATGATGTTTATTATTAGTTATTCAATTAGAAAACAAGCTTGAATAAATTTGATGTAATTTTTCACTTACTAGGGTACTTACTTCAATAGTTCAAACACAGGATTAGCTTACAAATCAACAATATGCTACAAAAAATAAATAAAATAAATAAATAAAAACCACAGGGGTGCCAATAATTGTGGAGCTCACCATCTTGACGACCTCGGGGTAGGCCTGCTCGGTGAGGTAGCCTCGGCTCACCGTCACGTAGTCCACCAGCTCGTTGAGCGTCGAGCGCTTGTACTCTTTCATCTTCAGGTCGGAGAGCGTGTCCATGAAGTCGAACACGGTGCAGCACTGCTGCAGCTTCTTCAGGAACAAATCCGGCTGCTCCTGAGCAGGGACGTCTGGTGTCACACACACACACGAAAACAAGAGGTCAAACGCTCGTACATTTTCCACAAGTCGTGTGGATGTGACATACACACAGACGTGCCTCGTGTGTGAGCCGTGACGTCAGCACCCGTACGCGAGTGGAACATGACATAAGCACACGTCAGCGGAAGCGATGTTAACGCCACGTCTAAAATGTGTCCCGCTAGATAAAAGCAACACGCCGGGAAAACCTACAGTACCGAGCTCGACGCGTCATCATACAAAGCTGTTAAATTTACGATCACAGAGTCTCACCTTAAAAATGTTCGCGTACGGTTCTGACACTGCGGTGTGGGAACTGAAAAAGTCATGACGGTCAGGTGGAGTGTATGACGCTCTTCGACCGGGATGACGTGCGCAAGAACACCGAAATTTCCAGGCTTTAATGTTTAAAAAGTTGCACTAATGAGAGTTCCCTGGTTCGTCTCAATAAGCTGCATTTCTTCCCCTGCCAATCTTCTGCTCCAAGCTCCAGTCCAGCAGGTGGCAGTGGTGTAATTTCTGCAACAGCTGTGGTAGACAGCTGCTTAACACTTGTAAGTTGAGCTAAATAAATACTAACAAGTTTAGTGTGTGGGTTTTTTTTTTTTTTTTTTTTTTTACACGATCGACGGCCCGGTCCGTTCCTTGCTCCATAAGGAGGGAAAGCCTCAAAAGGTAATTGCAAAAGAAGTTGGATGTTCCCACAGTTTACCTGGAAGTTGGATGTTCCCTGTATCAAAGCACATTAATAGAAAGTTATGTGGAAGGAAAAAGTGTGGAAGAAAAAGGTGCACAAGCAGCAGGGATGACCGCAGCCTGCAGAGGATGGTCAGGAAAAGGCCATTCAAAAGTGTTGGGGACTTTCACAAGGAGTGGACTGAGGCTGGAGTCAGTGCATCAAGAGCCTCCACACACTGACGCATCCTGGACGTGAGCTTCAAACGTCAGAAGCGTCTTACCTGGGCTAAAAAAAAGAAAAAAAAGAACTGGTCTGTTGCTCAGTGGTCCAAAGTCCGCTTTTCTGATGAGAGCTACTTTTGCATCTCATTTGGAAACCAAGGCCCCAGAGTCTGGAGGGAGAATGGAGAGGCACACACACGCTGCACGATGCTTGAAGTCCAGTGTGGAGTTTCCACAGTCTGTGTTGATTTGGGGAGCCGTGTCATCTGCTGGTGTCGGTCCACTGTGCTTCATTAAGTCCAGGGTCTACGCAGCCGTCTACCAGGAGATTTGAGCACTTCCTTCCGCAGAGGAGCTTTATGGGGGATTCTGACTTCATTTTTCCAGCAGGACTTGGCACCTGCCCACACTGCCAAAAGCACCAAAACCTGGTTCAATGTCCAATTAAGCAGAGTAATCGCACAGCAAACTCGCCTGACTTGGACCCCAAAGCGAATCCATGTGGCACTGCCAAGAGAAAGATGAGAGACATGAGACTGAACAGTGCAGAAGAGCAGAAGTCTGCTATTGAAGCATCCTGGTCCTCCATAACACCTCAGCAGCGCCACGGGCTGATAGCTTCCATGCCACGCCGCATTGAGGGCCCAAACCAAGTACCGAGTGCATATGCATACTTATACTTTTCAGAGGTCCGATAGTTTTCTAGGTACAATCCTTGTTTTATTGATTTCATGGATTTGGGGTTTTCATGAGCTGTAACACCATAATCACCTCAATTATGACAAATCACAGCTTGAACCATCTCGCTTTGCATGTAATGAGTCTCATATTAGTTTCACCTTTTGAGTTGTATTACTGAAATAAATGAACTTTTGCATGATATTCAAATTTTCCGAGTTTCACCTGTATGTGGACTGGTCGTTATGCAGCTCCCTGCACGCAAAGGAGACGTTACTATGGAAACCGTAACGTTCGAGCGGGAGCGCGTTCGCATAAACCTGTGATTTGCTAGAGGCGTGTTACAGAGAATTAAATCGACAGCTCCGGAGCGGCCGGTGCAGGGGCCGGGGTCGAGTTCGAGGAACTCTGAGTGTTAGTGCGGCGTAGAGGACGACGCCCGATTCTCAGGAAACGGACTTCTAGGAAGTAAAAAGGCACAGGTATAAAGTAACAGCCATGTGCCACCCGCACACACAGTAAGAGAGAGAGAGAGAGAGAGAGTGTGTGTGTGTGTGTGTGTGTGTGTGTGTGTGTGTGTGTGTGTGTGTGAGAGAGAGAGAGAGAGAGAGAGAGAGAGAGAGAGAGGGGAAAACCCCATGGTTTGTAAATGGAGCAGTAACAGCTTTAGTTTACTGATGGAAAGTGTGTGTGTGTGTGTGTGTGTGTGTGTGTGTGTGTGTGTGTGTGTGAGAAGGAGAACAGATAGTTTCCCTGACAGCAGGAGTGTGCTATTAAAATGTGCTATAGGTGGTGTAGGCATAAACACACGTGCGCGCGCACACACAGTCAGTGTCCCCCACAGGGCTGAAATGTACGTGCAGTGGTAGGACGTGTACAAGAATTCTGTAATACACAGTATATATTTTAATCATCTGCACTGCCGCATGAATCTGTTCTGCTCGAGTCTTAAGGTTAATCCTCGTGTTTGTTTTTTATAAAGAGCAGCTCATTGTCCATGCGAAACCGCAGAACAAGTGCGAGTGTCATTTGCTGTTTCTTAGTACACCACCGCTCCCGTCCCTGTTTATTTTGATCGCGCGAGAGCGTTGTACTGTCCGCTACTAATCAGTTGATCTCGGACTGCATCGTCCCCCGGGAGAGATTTTTTAAAAAGAAATCTCGGCTCATATAATCGAGCGGCCGTCAATCTCCTCGGGTCTGCTGTACGTGTGGGAAACACTGAACTCAATACTCACGCGCTCATTTTATATCCTAAATCATGGAACTGATTAGCATGCTGGAGTGAGGCAAACACACACACACACACACACACACACAAAGCAAGAGAGAAAATGCCAGCATAGTTCACATTCTTCCCGTCAGAGGAACCGAGAACACCTGCAGCTACAACCTGATAGCTCACTCTCTCTCACTCATTCACACACACACCTTATATCTGTCACACACGCTTATTACACGGTTTTTTTCTCTTCACCAGACACTTTAGATCCTAAAAGCCTCCCTGCACAAGTGCACTAGACACAGTTGATGAAACAGAGCTGCTTGTATATACACACACACACACACACACACACACACACAGCGTGATGCGCGTTTAATGAGATGTCGCATGCTATATAACAATTATATATACACAGTATACATATACTATGTTATTTTATATATATATATATCAAAACACTTATTACTATTATCATTTAAAAACTGAAGAAAGCCCACAAGTTATATTAAAAATGTCAAAAATCAATAATAAAGATTTAAAACAATTAAATTACAAATCGTAGTGAAACAAAATTAATAAAAAATATATATAATGCTTTTTTTAAGTAATAAAAATGACCAAGAAATAAACCGATAAAAAAAAAAAGAAATAATTTTTTTTTTTTAAAGTCAATTCTGCTTCAGAAGCGTTAGAATAATTCACACGTTTCAAACATACAAGTCTGGTGTCTTTTGTTACTGAAGCTCGTCACCTGATCACGACACCTGACCAATCACCCAGCGGAATCACGGCGGCGAACACGTGGGAGGATCTGTAACGTCTCTCAACAGAAACACGTGACGCCGTGAACTTTTTCCCTCGTGGCCAGAAAAGTGTACAAAACGCTCTGTGGTGGAGGCGCAGGAACATTTTTACGTTTTACATTTTAGCATTTTAATGATTTATAACCTATAAAAACAACCACACTAATTATTATTTTTATTATTATTATTATAAGATCATTTTAATTACTGTTACTCCTATTTTAATTTGCCAAAAAAAGGAAATATATGAAATGACGAACAGGAAAAAAATTAATAAATAAAACATTTGCATTGACTTACCCACCCTTCTGCCCCCCACCCCCACCAGCCCACATCACCCCCCCCCCCCACCCGAAACACGCGCGCACGCACACACACTGAGCCGCTCACCCGCTCACCCTCGCCGTCTCTTCGTCCTCTGCCTTTTCTTCTCGTCACACACTCCGAGATTAAACACGGCCAGACTCGGAGTGAAGTGTTTAAAAGTATAAACCCGTGGCACAGATACACTGCGCTCGTGCATGTGTGTGTGCGCGCGTGTGTGTGTGTGTGGAGATATGTGTGCATGTCCTGAAAGGAAAGCAGCAGTCAGGATCAGGTTACCAGGCGCAGCTGACCCCATGGAAACTATGGCTGGGTGGAGAGAGGGGAGGACCTGGCTGCAATGAAATGACACCCTGAGAGAGGCACACGCTCTCACACACACACACACACACACACACCACACACATATATATATACACACACGTGTATCGTTCCTTTCTGTCTTCACTTCTATTTTTTGCACGGCTCGTTTTAAACTTTCTGCCCTCGAGGTCAGAGACACAGACTGAGAGAGAGAGAGAGAGAGAGAGAAAGTCACTCCCGTGTCACACGCTACAGCTGTATCCTACTGCACCACCACGTGCCTAATGTTAACAAATAAGGAGTAAGACACACAAACATCTTCTATAGTGTAGCTCAGACTGCCGACATCTCCTACAGAGTACAACAGACCACCCATATCTCATATAAGGTAGACCAGACCACAAACATCTCCTACAGAGTAGATCAGACCACAAATATCTTATAGAATGTAGATCAGATGACAAACATCTCATGTACAGTAGATCAGACCACGACCATCTCCTACAGAGTAGCTCAGACCACCGACAGTCAGGATGAGGTTACCAGGCGCAGCTGAGTAGATGTACAGTAGATCAGACCACATATTTTGTATAGTGTAGATCAGACCACCGATAGCTTAGGAAACGCTACATCACTCAGCGCCGTTAGGTGGCCAGAAACAATAAACTAACAAAGACGTTACTGTTTCTTTGTGCAGCTTTTTAGCCTGAACAGATACGAACAGGGAAATGACATTACTGAATTCCATGCAGTGTTAGATACAGGAAAGGGGTGTGGCCTAACACCTGAGCATTTCCATGGTGACTTCTCATTTACAGTTTTATTTTCGGATGTTAAACTGGTAGCTCTTACCAAAGCATTAGTCAACATTGTCCACACATTTAGATATTTTCTAACACATTCAGGTTAGTGTATACACTCTCTTGCTTGCTCTATTTTGTAAGCAATTGCGCCACCTATTGGTACAACAGCTTCAATGTGAAATTCAACAACCAATGAAGAGAAGCAGAAATCCGTTCTATGAGAATCTCTCACACACAAACACACACAAACACACACAAACACACTCCGCTTCTATTAAAAGCTCAGCCACATGTGGTGTAGTGTTTAAATAATAAACACACCTCGATACTGATCTGCATTAATAACCTAATGCTGCGCATGTGAGTGACGCCGGCGCTTTCTCCCGCTCACACTCACAGCGTGACCTTTCATTATGCAGTCAGAATGAAGACATGGGTTACTTGATTTGGACTCCTGCTGTCTTTTATACCCATAATCCTCATCAAGCGAGGGAGTCAGGGAGGAGAGAGCGACGTCCGTAAATCGCTTTTTACGAGGCAGTCGAGAGTGTGGAAATAACACGCAGGTGTCTTAGAAACGAGAGGTAAAATATTACCCATTAAATAAGTAAATAAATAAATAAAAACAGACAAGTTACAGACGGACAAGTTCTAAGTCGGCTTTGGGTTTGCGCAGACGAGAAACCGGCACGACGAGTCGCAATATTAATTAATATTTATACAATAAAACATGAAAACACTCGCATACAAATGTTGTTACTTAACAGGTTTAACAGGTTTACAGATTATTTATAGAATGTTCCTTAATGAAAGTCATTATTGAATTCTGGATTCTGATTGGACGGAAAGTGTTTCTAATGCAACAAAGCACCACTGATCAAAGAGTTTTTTCTAAGGAGAGGTTTATTTAACGTTTAGGGAAGCAGTCTTCAGTGTCAGCGCTTTCTGACAGTCAGATGCAAAAGCTCTAGCTTAAGGACAGAGGAGGTTTACGATTCCTGGGTTCTCGGTCACGTGACGGTGTGTAATTTCGCCGTGGATCGGCACCAGCATTAAAGGGCAGTTTTGAGCTGATAACGATGAGAGTTAATGAGACTAATGCTGATTTACAGCCAGCGCGATATAATCAGTGTGATGGAGAGAGTGTGTGTGTGTGTGTGTGTGTGTGTGTGTGTGTGTGTGTGTGTGTGTGTGTGTGTGTGTGTGTGTGTGTGTGTGTTACCTTTGAGCAGAGGAAGGGGTGTGAGCTCGATGGGTTTGCCCTGAGAGCGGAACTGCGAGGAACTCTGCGAGCGCTTCTGCTTGGCCTTTCTGACCGATTTTCGGGAGAACCCGTCTACTTTGTCCACTGACGGTGGCGAGGTGGCTGCTGAGGACATAGCCCTGGAAGACACAGAGGAAATATGAAATATCTGGCCGCTTTTATTCAAGCAGGTACAGCATAAGGATGTCAAACCTGCCAAGCCTGAAGACCACCACAAGGGGTCGCTCTCTCTCTGCATCAGAGCAGAATTGATGCGTTCAGATATATATATATATATTTTTTTTTTTCACACCATGAAAACCTGTTTTACTCGTTTATGATACAGCGGTAGCTAAGCATAGGAGTTTAATCTGTTCTGGAGGGTGAACATGTACATTGTGAAACGCATTGTCACATAGGAAATAATGTAAATGCAGATAATCCATTCACGCCACCCAAACATATTACCAATTATCAACACTATAATCATATATTTGCATTTAAAAAAATTTAACTTTCAGAGAAAACACAAAGTAAAAAAAAAAAGGAAAATGGAAAAGTAAAAATATGAAACAGAGACATTAAACCTCACTTAACCTTAATTTATGATTCCTCTTTACACTGGCCGCTTTAAAAACAAAACTGAAAGTGATTCCTGTTACTGTCTTTGCCAACATACTTGGGATCTTTTGTGCCATGTCTTCACTAAATATTGCACACCAAAAAAAACAAACAAAAAAAACAATTTTATACATCACTTCACTTAGCTTTCCACTGACATGAACAAGTTCTGAACGGCTCCCGTACGCACAACTTCGCGACCGGTTCGGCTTGGTTTGTTCACTCGAATAGCAAAAAAGCTTCGTATGCCAAGGAAAATTTCTTGCAAAATTCAGTTCTTAGGGTGAAAAATTTGTGAGGCGGGGCGTTTGTATTCTGAGGTACCGCGGTAAAGTGAATATGCTGATCAAATACTGTATATAATACATTTTTTATGTTAACGTAATTGTAATAAAAAAATTACTTTAATAACCGACATGGGCTCATTTTTCTCCATGGACATACACACTCCACCCAATAATCTTGACGCCCCCCCCCCCCCATTTAAAAACTACATTTTGTTGTTCATTTTGTTTATTTACTTATGTAATATTTAAATTTGTTTGATGATCTCAATCATTTAGGTGCCAAATATATAAAACAAATTACATAAAAACATAATAATAATAATATTAAGTCAAACTATCATTCTGTGCTTACTAATATGATATGATCATGATTATATTATAAATATCAAGACAACTTGTATGATTAAAAATTTGCGCACCCCTGACCATCACGCTCCCATGTGTGGTTCTACCACAAAGCTTTTTATACCATGGTGTTACAATTCCTCCAAATTGAAACCAAGAAGCCCAAACCTGTTCTCTCTACACAAAGAAAGGACTGGAAGAACTGGAGAATCCTGCGCAGAGCCCTGACTGAACTCAACCCCAGTCAAAGGCTCTGGGAGCCTCTTCCACATCCTGACATCAGCGTTTGATCTCACGAACTCTCCTGTAGGTGAATGAAGATCCAACAGATCCATCTAACGGAAAGTCTTTCCAGAACACAAGAGCGGAGCGCGTTATGAGAGCAAACGCGCTGGGGATAAATCTGTAACAGGAGGTTCAGCGAGAGACGTGTGATGGTCAGGGGTGCACAAACTTTTTTTTTTTAATTATATGACAATAAAGGACAGTGTGGCAAATGCCACTGCAAGCTGTTAAAGCTGTCTGAATGTCCGTATGTCTGTCGGTCCGTCTAGTTGATTTTGTTCTCGAGGTGGGCGTGGCCCACTCAACAAGGCCAAACAATTCAGCGATTCTGCCTCGGGGTGGGCGGGGCTATACGCTTCACTTAAGACAACCAATCAATTCAGTGTTTCTGCTTCGAGGTGGGCGTGGCCATGCCAATCACTTACCAGAGCCAATCAATTCAGCAGGTCTGTCTCGAGGTGGGTGTGGCTGTACACATCACCCAACAGGGCCAATCAACATACCGCATATACACAGACTCCTCATACTCCACACTCCTCACCAAACAAAAACACAAGCCTGACCCATCATGGCTTACTTCAAAAATGTTGAATGGAAGGAAAGTTATAAGCAGTTATGTGCCAGATGCTGATCAGATTACTTTCAGCTTTAATCTTTTAACTATTCCTACAAACGCTTTACACGACTATGACGCGTACGAACACTAGTAGCGGATAAACTCACCAAAGGCATGCGTTTGATTAGTTCGTTAATTAAACATTACGTTCCATGCGTAATCATCTTCCTGCACGGATGTAAAGCCGCTCGGGGTTCCAGCTCGGTGGACTCTGTCCCGAAGCAGAGCTGACGGATTGTCTCTCGCATCACCACACTTCCTGTTGACTTCCTATTAAGCTCTGATTCACTCTCGTGTACGCACTCGTCTCCCCTCTTCTCTCCTAATCCCTTCGCTCGTGTTGCGTAACGTCACTCGGCGTCTCGGAGACACACTCCTCATCATTCCAGTCTATTCATCTTTGTACCTTCTCAACATGCACATCAATCATTTCCCTTAAGCAATATTTATTACACGCCATAAACTATACAGTTATGGGTTAAGGGTTGATTATAAAATGAAAACACCTACAAAACCCATTACATAACGTTTAAACGTCCCTTAAATTTTCCACAGTTGTGTTCTGTTATTATTAAGACATTAAACGCAACACACTGTTTGACTTCTTAAAATTAAAACCCTTCTCAGTTTGTTTGTAGGGAGTGTAAACTTTTGCACGCGACACTACATTCCTTACTAGATGCACTGCATATCTTGTCGTCTGACAGAAATAACAATGGCAGACGACATTTCCGACAAGTCGCTTGTGGGTGTGGCCTGTTCATCTCTTTTCATCTCAACAAGAAACAATAATAGATACATAAACATGCAACAATTTCTACAGCCAACTATTTAAACGCAAATAAAATTTTCATTTACAAACCGTTACACACTCAAGTTTGTTTCCAGATAACCATAAATCTAACTTGGATAGAGGTTACCATAGATATCTTGTACACATCAACGCTCGCGGCTAGATTCAAATGCTAAAATGTTTACCGTTAGGTGATTATTTCACAATGACGTTTTTTTTTTTTTAATTGTGAATAATAGCGCATCAGTGAAAAGGCATTAAAACAGTCAACATGTGAGATGATAAAGTTCCTATTTATACTTTATCCTGTATTTAAGCTCAAGCATGTACCGCACACCACCGTGGGGCGCTGTTGTTCTTAAAACATCGTACGCAGGTCTTGTGTTATAACTATGAAGAGTGTCGGGTAAATGCACTTGGCAGCACATTAAAGACTTCGTGAACAATTTGTGAACGCGCTGGGTCGAACAGACGTTTAAAGGCAAAGCTGTGCATTATTCCCCAGTTTCGCTTCGTACTTCCCGAGAGAGAAAACAAATAAACAAATGCAGTGGTGAGGAAAAACCCGTGACTCGGCCCTGAGACAGAACCCATGTGTCTGTGAACGGCTTCCAGGCAGATCATCATCAGGACACGAGTCAACGTGAGATCAAAACCTAACAACAACAACAATAATAATAATAATAATAATAATAATAATCTTTAACTAGGCGCTGTATGACTTAATAAATATTTCTTTTGACATATTGTGATTTAAAGCGGTGACGCATCGACCACGACACATTCTTCCAAATCTACGATGGCGGGCTTTCATACAGCCGCCCCGCAATTCCTTTTCCATACACAGTGTGTAATCAGGACGTACTGACCAGTGCACCATTACTGTACACGACTCAGCCTTTGTAAAATCCAGTTAATATTATCTGAATATATAGAATAGCGTGCGAGTTGAGAAATCACAGGAGTGAATTTATTCTGCACGCTATACGTCAGAGATTCTGAAGCGTTTGCGTCATCATGAATCATCGCCAATTCCCCAATCGTGACGAACACATCCTGGGTGGTCAAACCATCGATGAATCTCGAAAAGCAATACCGGAGTGTTTTTGTCAGGCGTGGTGAAGCTCACACGGCGTCGAGACGTATAAAACGGCGGCCGTTTTGAGGACTGACCTCGTCGGGTCTGTGCTTTATGATCATTCGTAACATTGTTACTCGAGCACGCTCATCAAATGCTCTACACTACAATTATCAAAGCAGCGCTAACGCACATAATTTCCCCGTGTGTCACGCTGTCGTTACGCAACAACTGATTAGTTAGTCAGTCAGAAGACATCAATCTAATACCTTATCAATTTTTTCAGTTTTTTCGTAATTCACATGAAACCTGCTGGAAATCGTGTCCGGACCGTTCGCGCCAGCGCAGAATGATCCATGGTGAGTAAATAATCGTCTTAACGCCTGGATTCATAAACAAGATCCCAGCGGCCTGGTTTTAGTTGCTGATGGCTGCTGTTGAGCCGAGGAAAAGGTCTGTGATTGGTTGATTAAAACATCAGTAAAACGATGAGGGTTCCAGTGAAAGTAAAGTAGGAGGTTCTTTTCTTAGAAAATTCTTACATTTCCTGATTAAATGAAGCAAATTATCACAAAAGCTAAACTTTCTGGCAAGTGGCATAAATCGTGAAAATATTTAACATGCGATACTCAGAACACACAGTATTACCGCAAAGTGCGCTTTATGTCAGAAGTGCATCACTGGGAAGCGCCTGAAACAAACTTCAATGCTTGTTTGGATCTTCAGATCAGTGGGAGGAGCTTAGGAGGAGAAAGAGGGACAGGAGTGGGTGGAGCTGCAAAAAGCAAGTTTTTCATGAGTTTTTGGCAGCTGTTGGCATATGTGTGAACAATTATACATCATCCCAATGCACTAAATTTTTTTTTATCACATTTACAGTACATTAAAACCTGGCTTGAGACTTTTGCATTTTATTGAAGATGATTCAGTTCACGAAATCACAATTCTTTGTAACTGTTTAACTAAACTTACAAACATTAAGTAATGTAAAAACGTACAAAGTTCTTAGAGATCAACCACAGCTCCTGCAGAAAATAGAGACCTAAGCTGTTGGCGCAATACTGCCACCTACTGGACCGGAGCAGAAAGTTGGTAGAAGGAAAAAAAGGGGGGAAAAAAGGATTCTGGTTTTGTAGGAGCATAACATTTAAACAAAAACAACCTGTTAAACATTTTCACATTTAAGAAATGCTTTTAATAGTTTAATACTTCAGAACCGGTCTGAAATAAAGGAAGCTGTTTATATGAGGAAAGTGAAATGTGCTTCCTTTAATAACTTTAATCATGTGTGGATTGCAAGTTGAAACCACAACAAAGCTTCACCACTTTTACTTTTCATAAAGCGACTAAACATCGAACCGTTAGGAAAGTGTCTGTCATGTGAGCAAGAGAACCAGCAATACTAATGCACGGTCCATGTTCTGATATTACAATTTAATGCGTGTTGATCGATTCACGACCTCAGCACGTGCGTTGAGTAAAGTACAGGAGAATATTCAATCCTAAAAGCCGCTGGAGTGTCTGAGCATGATGCTGAATAAAGCTAATGCTAACTCTCAAAAAAAAAAAAAAAAAAAAACTAAAACTATCCGATCGCATAACGTTAGTTAAACAGCGATGCTGAAACAAGACTCATGAACATGACTAACGGGCCGGCTCAGGGCTTAACTGAACCCTGATCTCTCGATGCGATTCGATTTGTATTGGGATTCTTTCAGTATTACAATATCGAGTCGAATTCGAATCAGAATTAGAAAATAATCAGCTCCTACCACACAGGATGTACGAATCGTTACGACTGCACCACCTGTAGGATCATAGAGGAACTGCAACATATTACTACTTCAAATATCGTGTGTAGTAATGCTCAAAAGAATTGTGATTAGTAACTGAGTTGATTTTGAGCCGCACATCGTAGCTTCCATACATCGAAAATACTCGCATATAAATGACTTTGCTTTTCCTCCACAAATGAGGTCGACTTTCCCCGTTGGTCTTCTCCTCCATTTCTATTTTACCTCATTTTCCTCGAGCTTTCCTCACCTGTAGCCCTCGACGGAACAGCAAATTTTTTCAGGCTTTTTTTTTTCTAGCCATCTTTTACTATTACACCTGGATAAAATCCACAATAAAATCCTGTCAGGATTCAACAGCAGTCTTGGTTTATGATATAAAAATCCTACAGCGACTGACCAGTGACTAAAGGATGCGACTACATTCTGTTCATGTCATCATCAACCCTGACTGTATTTGCGGGTGGATTTTATCTGGGTATCTGAGATTTCAGTCAGGATCACTGTTCTTCTTCTTACATGTAGCAGAAGAGAAACGTTTCACTTAGTTAAGTTAGTCACGGTTAAACGTTTCATCAATTTTCCCACATGATTTCATTCCGTATTTTTTACGGATGTTTTAGTTTCAAAACCAGGATCTGACTTCCTGGGAGAAAAAAAGAAAAAAAAAGAAAAAAGCAGGCCACGCCCATCTTAAATAATTGTTTTTCGAGTCTGATCGACCGACGTGTACGATTTCCTTCAACTTCTCACATATGACTTAGAGAAACTTGTGTGTAATTTGATAGAAATGACACCAACAGCTGTGTATGCGGTGTTTCATAGCAAATTATTTTGTTTTGCTTAACTGACATCCATCATCAAAAGTAAAAAAAAAAAAAAGTGTGTGTGAGGAGCATTCATGACAAATGGAATGAATTGATTATTTTAGCCGGAATTGTCGTGATAACTGCAGGATAAATGATGAGACTAGGAAAGATCTGACTAAATAAAGATGGTCTGGAGGTTACTGTGGCTTGTGGTGATTCTTCAGAAGTTGGCTGTTGTGGTGATGCTGAGGCTGTAGACTTTCACACAGGAAGGCGATTCCACGCCCGTCCACAGCATCACGTCTGGTAACCTGGCACCTGTACTTGCAGAAAGCATGCTGGGCGTGGCTGTGGGTTTTTTCCAATACCCTGCTGTCACAGTGGTGTCATGGTGCTGGTCTTTCCTCCGTACAGATAAACGTTATCTCGTTATGTTGTTATCACGGTGATAATTTAAACTAGCTATGAATTGTTTAGCATGGTCTTGATAAGCTAAATAACTACTACTGGTTTAACTTGTAATAAAAACGGTTGTGCTGATATTGAACATCTGGAAGAAGTAATTTAAGAACATAAGCATGCGTGTGTGCATAAGTTAGTGTCTCTCCAACTTGAAAGACTCGAGTTTAGCTTTACGCCCAAAATCGTTTAAATCTGATGCTGATTGGCCAAGCACCGATCACAGAAAAACTAACTGAAAACCGGACAATTCTGGTCCCTGCCCAATCGACTGGTTAATCTCTATTATAAATATAAAAATTGTTTTTAAAAATCTATTTCAGGGTCAGTGAGACGATACGTGAATCATCACACAAAAGAATTATGACTAATAACTGAAATCAACCCCCCCAGAGTTTAATATTAACCATTGCTGTAGTGCCAAATATTTTTCAGCCACAGACTTATAAATAAATAAATAAATAAATAAATAAAATAATAATTAATCAGCCGTGTCTCTGAACGTCTGGTACCATCTCCAGATATTTTGTTACGCTTGGAGCTTAAAGTTAAGGGCGAGGTGCTTTTGCAGTCAGAGTTTTTTCAACCTTTAAACTCTATTTTTAAATGACTGAATTTCCTTATATATATATATATTTTTTTTTTCTTTCTTTCTTTCTTTCTTTCTTTCTTTCTTTTTTTCCACTCAACTAGAGAAACCAAACGCACGTGCTGGAACTTGGGGGCGGGACATATAACTTCCTTAGAGCATCTGATTGGACGGACACAAGACTAGTGCAGAATGAGTCACGGAAAATATTTTCCTCTGATTTACCAACAACAAAATCATACATTTGAATGTTTAAACAAACAAAAGGACTTTTATTATCATATTACTGAATTGATGTATATTTCACGAAAAAAAAGCATATAAAAGACACTCGAGTAAATGAATAAACAGCGGCAGAAGCAGGCCCGAGTCACCGCAAAACCTTCTCAATTAAAACACGGCACATTCTCCTCAGGGCCGTATCCCAAACGCCCACCTTCAGCCTCTGTACACACACTACTTAGTGCGCGTGCACTTTTAACAATACATCCTTCGTAGTGCCCTAGGTGTCCGTTTGAGTTTCGGGACGTGAGGGAGAGTTTTCTGCCCTGCTATCCTGCGGCCTACACACAGGCGATTAGCATGATTAGCAAGTCATGACCGTCACAAAAAGCCTCACCAAAAACATCTTCATTTTAAACAATTATATAATGTAAGGGTTAATATATTTCATGTCAAGACATAAGATACATCATACAGACTTGTGAACGGTTAGGGTTAGCAAAAATACGAGCTAGCTTAATAACTCACAGCTAGCGCAAAAAATCAAATAGCTTGTGCTTTCTTCTTTTATTGCATTTAAATTAAATAAATAAACTATAACGAAAAGGCTAACTTTCTTTACATGCCTATAATTATTTATCTTTAACTAGCGTGCTCATTAAAAAAACACGTATCTTAGCAACGCAGCTAGCTAGCATGCTAAGCGAATTCCAGGCTCGCGCCTTGCTAACAAGAGAAACACAAAACAATCAGCGCAGATTAATTACATTAAATAAAAATCAAACATAAAGCACCTTTTAAAATAAAAATATTAGTTTGTTTTTTTACCTTTTGATCCTCGGTGGAACGAAGGAGTTGATTAGAAGGAGTGATCCCGAATAAACACTTTTTTTTTATTTACTTTACTTTAAAAATAGATATGTCTATGTATATATGTGTGTATGTTCCCGATTCTGCTTAAATGTCCCAAAAAACTAATATATGCCAATCCTTACAGACGAGCTAGTGAAATAATCCTCCGTGTCCCATCAATGGATGCATTAAAAAAAAAAACAAGAAAAGAAAAGAAAAAGAAAGATGCGGATTAAAATAAACACATTTCCTGATGATGGAATCCAGAAATCCAGTGTGTATAAACCTGACTTATTCTTCCTTCTCAGTAAGTTTTCTTTATTCAGTGTGTAATTGTATTTAAACCGTTTCACCCTATTGTCAATATTGCGGGGCTGATGAGTCCATGGCACACAGAGACAGGGCTGAACCGTGCTGGTTTGGAGTGCCAGCCCATACCCAATGCTGATTGGTCGGTTTGAAGGTTAGCAGCGGCGCGATTGGTCGGCGTAGATGTCAATCACGTGGGGAAGCAGGAACGCAGAATGAGCATAGGTTTCCGAGTACAAGGCGACGGAAGGGAAGGGAAGGGAAGGGAAAGGGGAAAAAAAAAACACACACACACACACAGTTCTGTCAGTGAAAAAGTGGAATGAAGTTAGACTTGAACTGAATGCTTCAAAGAAGCCAAGCCACCCACTGGCGTACGGTTCATTTCTGTTTTTCAATAAAGAGTCGTTTAGATTTTATTCACTCGAGCATGAAAACGACACACATACGCAAACACTTCCTCGAGTGAAAAGTTGAAACTTACACTCACTCACATGAAGAGCGAGTGTTTCAAAAAGTCTTGCTTTCTCTAAACGAGAATGCATCTTTAACAATTTAGAATCTAAAGAGTCGACTCTTTGAATCGGCTCATTTAGGTGTCCGAGTAATTGAGAGTCGACTCGCACTAACGACTCCTCTGGTTGTTTGTTAATCCAACAATCCACTCATTCATTTATTGTCTATAACGCTTTATCCTATCCAGGAGACTTAGGGCATGAGTCAGCAGGACACACATACACACACACATTCACACACTACAGGAAATTTATGTGTGGGAAGGCCAATTAGCCTTGGAACCGTAGGAGAAAACTGGAGTACCCAGAGGAAACCCACCAAGCACGGGGAGAACATGCACGCGCGCACACAGACACACCCCAAAGCGGGAATCGAACCCTGGAGGTGCGAGGCAACAGTGCTAACCACTAAGTCACGTGCCTCCTCCAAGAATCCAAGACAATAAGGCGAACCCTGGTCTTTAACAATACACTTACAATAAGGTTGAAGTGTTTAAAAGGTATAAAGAGTATTTAACAAAGGTTTTACCTGCAAACACACTTACAATACATGGTCACTGTCACTGCCAAATCAGTGTCATGTTACAGTTTATATGTAAGGCATAAAATACTCAGGGTTGTGCTGTTATAGGAAAATTTGTTCTGACTTATCACCAAGTTTGGATTTTTCCTGTTAATAGTAAAGTGTTCTTTTATTCTGAACGGCCCAGTCCAGTTGTCTTATTTCAATTATATTTAATAGGGATTTATTGAGTTGTATGTTTCTTTTAAACAAAGGCGTAATAAAAAAATAAATAATATAAAAAAAGTAATCACATTCTTAATTTGCTACAAGCTTCAAACTACACTCACACACACACACGTTTTAGCTTAACACTCTGAATAACTAATTTTCCATACCACAAGGAAGATTGTAAAGTACGTTCAGTATAATATTTTATTAAAATATAATCCATATTCAGCAATTTAAAACTATTATCCTTCATAGAAAGGATGAAAATTAAAATCAGTGTTTTTTCTCTCCCGTCATTGCCTGCTTCCTGTGCGATTTTGATTTCAGTTGCATGGACGAGACGCTTTTAAAGCTTTCCTTCTTCCCCACGATGATCTCCTCGGCTCCTGCCTTCCACTGCAGCATCTGGCCGTCCTCGCCGCCCGTCAACAAGGCTCCGCCCACCGCGTCCCACTGGAAACACCTCACTGTGGACGAATGGCCGCCGATCAGTGACTTCATCAGCTTGAGTTCACTGCCACTGCAGTCCAGCAGGTGGAGCTCTCCGCTGTGGGATCCGCCCACCACGACCAGTCGGCCTGCTTCCTCCAGCCACGTTCCGCCCACAAAGTAGTCCAGACACGTTCCTTTGGGTAAAGAGACGATAGTTCGGGCGTCGGGTGAACTGAAGAGCGTGAACGAATCGTCACTGTCCAGACGAGACAAATCCCACAGACGGAGGCCTTCGTCGTGAGTCACACACAGCAGCTGGTCATGATTTTTACCTAAAAAAACAAATTAGATTATGTTTCTGAATCCTTTGAATCCATCCTTTGAAATCATCTCAAAAAACATCATTCTGACACTAAAAATAATTAACAGTGTGCAAAAGACTAGACAAAAGCTGCCTACCTGACCAACAGAGGGCGCTAGCAGAGGAGTCACAGTTGCAGGTGGTCACGAGGGCGTCGTTTTCTTCTCCCAAACTCAGATCGAACACGTTCACCAGGCCGTCTGTGGAACCCGACGCCAGCCTGTCGGCCTGCTTCGGGTGGAAGCGCACGGCTGTGATGTCATCACTATGCGACTCCGAGTACACCCCCAGTAGCCCTTCCTGTTTGGCTCCACCTCCCGTCATCCGGCAGTCCCAGAACACCAGGAAGCTGTCGTCGGCCAGCTGCTCTGTGCCGGCGCACACCACCGTGCCATTACAGCTCACGTCGAACGAACAATATGAGTGATCCGGATCACTCCTGAACACGCAGACCGCAGAGGAACCGGGCTGACGCACGTCCCAGCATCGTAGCGTCCCGTCTGAAGAGCCACTATAGAGCAGATCGGACGAGGACGGAGAAAACTGAACCCCGAACACGGCCCCTGTGTGGCCCTGATACTCTCCCAGAACGCGGAGGGTCTCCTTAGCGTGCAGGCGAACAGCGTGACTGGACCAGGACACGGCGACGAGGTCTACGGGGGAAACACTCAAGTCCAGGACGTACGAAGGATCGTCTGGCTGCAAGCGTCTGGAGATCGCCAGCGCCTCGAAGGTGTCTTTGAGGGAATCCATGAGAGTGTAGTATAAGTACTGGCGCTCTCTGATGGGACAGAAAAATCCTCGCAAGGTTAATTAAACCTGATGCTGTTTAACATTTGTGGAAATTTGATTACAGCCCCACCCACAAGTCAAGTGTAGCCACGTATATAATTAAGTGTTAATTAATTAATTATCACTCATGTAAGAGTATAGTTATACTGAATATTGGCATAGCCAATCAAGAATCAGGAGGAAATCAGAGCCAAGACGATATTCAATAAGGGAATTTTTTAAAAGGGAAAAAACGGTAACGATCAGGACATTTATAACTGACCCCAGATCAGACAAAAACAAAAAGCAAAAATGTTTAGATTATTTTCTTATTGTTGTAAGCCATTAAGGCTAGATACTACAGGTTCTGAATGCCAATACAGGATTTCTGAATAAATGACGCAATTTTTTTTAACAGAATAGAAACCCATCAAGCATGCAGAGAATATGAAAACTCAACGCACATTAATTTTTTAAAAATCACTATTTCATAAATTAAGTACAGCGGTACTTCGGCATATGAACACCCCGCCTTAAGAATTTTCACCTTAAGAACTGAAATTTTGCAAGAAATTTTCCTCAGCACGTGAAGCATTTTCGGCATTAGAGTGAACGAACCGAGCCGAGCACCGGCTAAGGTGCGCATACAACTATGAGCCACTTAAAACTTGTTTGCACCAGTGCATCCTGTTTGCGTTTCGCATATGCGTGAAAGCCAAGTGAAGTGAGTTTACAAAGTTCTTTGTGCAAGATATAGTGAAGACACAGCACCATGGGTCCCAAGAATGTTAGCAAGGACGGTAACAAGAAGAAAAGGGAGCTGCTTCCATTTTGGTTTTCAGCCGGTGCCGAGAGGAATCATAAATTAAGGTGAAGTGAGGTTTAAGGTCTATTTATTTCATATTTTACTTCATCAACATGTCTTTTCTATGCAAAAATATGATTATAGTGTTGGAAAATGGTAATATTTTTGGGCGGCTGGAACAGATTACCTGCATTATTTCCTATTACATATTGCGTTTCACAGTATGTAATTTCACATTAAGAACTCGCCTTCGAAATGGTTTAAATTTGCATCCCAAAGTACCGTTTTACATTACATTCCTGTCCGTAATCAGAATATTATGAATGAATTTCCATTAAAATTTTCATTACGGTTCAAATTATGTTAAGTGCCTTTTTTTTAAACCATTTTTAAACTTTTTTAAACAACCATCCAACAAACATTTTCCCTGACAAAATTTTAAACAGTGAAATAAATATTTTATGCCTAACAAAACAGTATATTAAGGGTTACTTTTCTAATTATGCAATTTTTCTTTACGGATGGGATTCACCAGGGATCACCAGATATGATATCATCAAGACACCCGGGTCCCGATTCAAATTGTATTGTGATTTTATAAATATCACAATTAAATATCCCTGTTTTTTTTCTTTCTTTTTTTTCTTCAGATTTTATTACCATTCTACTCGAACGTTAATAATTCGTACCTACCACAAGGGGCGCTGTGTTTTGCCTGCTAAAGTGTAAATACTTTAGAGTGCACCACCTGCAGGATCATAGAGGAACTGCAAAATTTTTACCACAAATCCAAACATGTGCATTTAGAAATAATTTAGAAAAATCGCTCTATTTTGGAATCAGTGTTGTGATAGATGAATTGCCACATAAAAGAATCGCGATACGTATTATTTATAACATGCTGACTTGTAGTTTATTGCCTTAAATGTTTTAATAATAATAATAATAATAATTTCAATGTTTATTTTAAATAATTTTATAACTGAATAACGTTAATTAAGTAGAAGTAAATTACCTGCCTAATAAAATAATTCATACCTATTATATAGTAACTATTAACTACGTACTATTATATAAATATTTTCATACAAAACGCCAATAACAGAACCCACCTCTGAAACGCTGACTATTAAGAGTCTAAAACATCTTATGCTCCTTAAATAATGAGAATAAACTCGTTTTCTTCTCTTTAGGTTTAAACCCTACAAGTCTGTAACACACTGGTTTGCTGGTCATCTGTTTCCGCTTCCGCTCCGTGTGCAACACTATTAACCGTCCGACATGAACGCGCTCAAAATGGTTCCGCGCTGCTGCTGTATTATATAACTTTATTTATGACTACAATCACGCTTCCATATTTATGCCATATAACATTTCATGTTATACACGCCATTATTTGTTTTTTTTTTTTTTACCTTAAGCACTTGTTTGGTCATCCTTAAATCAGGCAGTAGCAATACTGAGTCTAAGATAAGGGCAATAGTTTCTGTGTAGTGTGAGAGGTTTCCTGATCTCTCGTCATCTTCCAGTTATGTTCTTTCACCCTTGAACTGCGCGTGACATTCAAAACACCTCGAACAACTCATTGCAGCTTCACAGTGAACTTGCGAATCATGTCAAAGGTCTCTGTGGCAGATTTTGCCCACTTTCACAAAAAATCTCATGTCCACTCTTTGCTCTAACTTAGCAATATAGCAGACGTGGTCAGTATAGCACCAGTTGCACAGCTCCTGATGTACACCGGACAATGTCTTTTGGCACACTGACCTGCACTGTGCGTGCGTGCCATCTGTTGCCGTGTTACAAGACAAATCTCGAGACTTTTTGATGCCAGCTCGTATATATTGCGAACATAAATTAATGTATTTCATCTCTGCCAAGCAATTACACCAATCGCATGAAGCAGAAGTTTGTTGTCTTGCTGTTTATGCAACAAAATTTCCTCTTCTTGTTGCTTCATTTGTTTTATAGACACTTCCTGCGACTCTCTCTCACACGCTCAAGTGGCCGTTTGTAACTAAATTACTTTACAATTCTCATCAGTCAAAAATGTCAGAAAAAAGAACCGAGTCTGAGACTCATAATGTGAACACAAAATTACTGAGGTCACTTTCAGCTTGTTTGAATTGGGCATTGGAGGTAGATAGTAGGGATGGGAAGTTTGAATCATTTTAGTGACTCTCAGAGACTACTCGTTAAAGACTCGTTCAAAAAGAACTAATCGTTCATAAATGACCCATCACTAGTAGGTAGACAAAACTCCACATGGTCCTCCATCGTTCCCCTCAGGCTGGCCGGGGTACCAGGAACCTTGGTGTGGGGCGAACACCATATTATATAGTTAATGAAACTATTTAGGATAAACCTTTTCAACTGCTCCCGTCAAGGGGTCACCACAGTGAACCACCCGATCCTCACACTTGGCACAGGTTTTATACCGAATGTCCTTCCTGGTGCCACCTTGCCACTTTATCCTGGCTTAGGACCTGCAGTAGGATACCGTAGTGCAAACACAGTGGTGTCTGTAACGCAACCCTCTGCTTCACCTTCAATCCATGCGTCTCTTTTTTCTTTTTCTCTGCGTATATTTGCCTTGGTGTTGCTGAATTAATATTTTCTAAATATAAATTCATTTCTTTTAGAAAAAGAAAGCAGAGAGATAACATAAGGACACTTGAAAGCGGCACAAGTGATTGTGTGCGCAAGGAACATGTGATGAGGAGCTGTGTGTGTGGGTTCACTTTGTCTGGTTCTGTCCTCTCCATCCCATTATGCTGTACACTTTATTGGGCCTATACAGTATTTGATATATTTGGTCGGTTGATGCATGCGCAGATGTTATACCTGTTGTACCTGTTCTATAATAGCAAGCTTGTCTTGTAAGTGAAACTAAAATTGGTAGAGCAGGAGGCTTCGTTAATCTTCAACAATATTTGTAATTAAAAATGTTTTGTGAGGAAATTTTTTTCCCTTGCTCTAATTTGTTCTCACTATTTGATGTTGGAATTAAAGCAAGAGATGCTTCATTCTTAATTAAAACTTAACCAACATAATACTGATACTGAACTGTGTACTTAAATAATCACAAACACAGCTGCAAACTGATCTATCCACTGGGACAAAACTGAGAGATCAATTTATAGCATTTAGCAAAATCACATGAAATTCACACTCAACCAAAACTATTGTGATGCAATATTTCTCCATTTGTGGTTTTTAACCCTGTGACTCAAAGGAAACTTACGGAAAATTAGTTTGCAATACTTCTTACTTCATTTGAAAAAAAAAAAGAAAAGAAAAAATCCTTAAAAATGCAAAAAATTATCTCTCATTTTCAGTAAAAGTGTTCATGTATAAATAGAAAAATCTTTAACATAAGTGTATGTAACCTTTCGTGATTTTTCACATCTAACAAAAAATGTATAAGTTGGAGATTAGACACTTTTCACACCTATGAGAACCTGCAGGGAAAAACGCAGGGTGAGTTTCTTCCTCTGAGCTGTTACATTTTCACACTAAGAACAGATCAGCATTTACATTCAAATAGCTTTTCCAATGCAAACAAACAAGCAAATATAGAGAATGCAAATAAAGGCGGGGCATTTGTTCTTTTTCAGAAAAGTAGAGCACATTGTAGAGACAAAGCCATCATAATAAAATCCATTTATATTCCACATGCTAATATATTTGAGATCACTTTTTTTTAATACACTGTATATAAAAGTATCTCATTATAATTATTTAGAAAAATCATGATTTATTTTTTAGAAATGACAGCAGTTGTCTCCGAGTCACCTCGTCAATCGGGATTATTCGTCATTCACAGACATACGGCGTTCCTTAAAAGCTCAGAATTAGAGTCTATATTTGCATTTGCAGTCCGTTTTTTGGCAGTCAAATGTCAGGAGCTTCAAGAAATATAGACCTGAGCATTAGAAACTGAGACAGACTGGACAAGGTGACCCGACTTTCTCTACACACTCCATTCCCACAGGTGTTTCCTTGCTAGTTCACTTTTTTCTCCATGCCTGGTTTATACTCTGGTCTTTCAAGTGCTTTTAGGGTCAGACTTATTTTGGAATTTGGCTTGTCCTTTAACTCGACCTATACACCTCTTTAGAGCTGATGTAAATCAGGTAACAAATCACTTCTGAGATTTATCTTCAACCTGACGCTCCAAGGCCACATTTGCCAACCAAAACCTGCTCCGGAAACCTTATTATATAACATTATAAAACTTATGCAGATGCAAAATCAAGAAGTATTAGTCAGGAGAGGTTTTGTTTCTAATATCAATTATAACAATATAGACTACCACTACCAAGTCCACGGTCGGTCCTGATTTTTATTTCTTTCTACACTGTAAAACACTACTGAAGGCGCTTATTCAAAACGCACAATAATCTCCTCTGAACAGCTGATATTGAGATGTTTCTGCTACTTCTGCTCTGTAAAGCTTCATAACGGCTCTAATCTGAGGTGCTGCTTGTTAATCGGTGTTTTCTGAGGCTGGTGACTCGGAATGAACTTCTCCTCTGTTCTCAGTTTTGGTCTCGCTTTCCTGGGGAGGTCTTCATGAGAACCAGTTTGTATGTAAAACCGATCGGAAATCACATGTGATACGAGTGTAAATTTAACTTTGTTTATTGGGGGGGAGGGGGGGGGCTGGGGATGGGGGATAAAAAAATAGACATTACTCTCAGCTCTCGACAAACCACCTTCACAACCCAGTTCACATAAAAGAGAATGAGAAATCATGTGAAACATTTATTTGTGCATAAACACATGTTACTGATGATTTTAATTGCCATTTACACATCACTTTATTACACTGAATGGTAAACTAGCCATTTCTGAGATATGAGGCTACATATGATGAATCACAACTTCATATGCATGTCTTATTAAAAACATGTTTACTCTAAAAGCCAACAGTAGAACTACACTTTACAAATGATATCAGATAAATGCGTTTATAGGCATCATTAGAGTTCACAGACTGATTTTCTTTCCTCTACTCTCACTCTAACTGCAGACAGTTATCATAGAAACCGTGACGGTTGTAGAAAACGAACCAGCTCCCCCGTGAGTCTGAAAGCTGTACTTTCAGCACTCAAAGAAAAATCTACAATCCAACATTTAATTAATTTACGAGTATGTAGTTTATGTAATACGTGCTATTTAGTACAGAATCGGTCCCAAAGTCCTGCACTCAGCGCTCTGCACTACTGTGAATATGAAAGTAATGCTCTACATAATGTGACGAATCTTTCTCTGCTTTTTTGGTGAACAGACATCCTACAGCAGTGCTTCTCAACCTTTATGTCCTTGGAGGCCCCCCCACGCTTGTACAGTACCTACAGTAAGAAAAACTGAGCCTCCCTCACAACAAAGTCCATATACTCAAAACAAAAGAATAAATAGATTTTTTAAAATAGTTGTCTATTCAGACTTTTAGTTATACAGTAAGCGTGTAATTATTATCCTATTTAACATGGAGAAAACATCATTTTGACAAGCTTGCAGACAAACCCTTGTGTACGCTCTCTGACCCTCCCTTTAGAGGGCGCTGTGGACCCCAGATTGGGAACCATGGTCCTACAGTATATATACTTTAAATAGATGTTTTGTACTTTAAATAAATGTTTTAATTTGAATAGATGTTACAGTGCTGTGAAAATGTTTTTTTTTTTTTTTTTTTTTTTTGCATATCTGTACATTTTTTTATGAATCTTAATGACTTTCTTTCTCATCTGTTTCTTTAGATCGCGGCCTGATGTGTGATATTTTATTTCTTGATTCAACAGTAATCAGGCCTGGGTGTGGCAGGTGACATTGAACTCAGCTTTTTTTTAAAAAATGCAAGAAAGGGGGGGGGGGGGTTACTTTTACAGTATATAAGGTCAGGTGGGTTTGGACAGCATCTTATTTACTCAGGTTATCTTTGTTTAATATTTAAATTTGTTTGTATGATCTGAATAATTTAAGTCTGTCAAATATGCAAAAAAAAAAAACCCAAAAACAAATAAATCAGGAAGGGGGGAAATACTTTTTCACAGTACTGTATATAAAATGAAACCTCACAGATACCCCAAAGTCCCCAAAGGCCTCAAAGGTAAGTGAATTTTCTTGAACACACTTCCGTTGGTCTTTACTCTCCAGCTCAGGTTGAAATTCTGATTCATTCCGCTGGCTCTGAGTTTTTGTTCAATCTGTGAAAAAAATAAAATAGAAATCAGAATCAGAATCAGGTCCAAATGGCATCCATATACGAATTTCTTTAACGTGTAATATCACAGGATTACCTTGTTAGCTACCACGTAATCAAATGTTGATACACGTGCTAAATTACGGTGCTACAGTAATGTTATCATTTATTATGTGTGGAAGAAGCAAAGAACTTGGGGGCACACTGTTAAGCAACGACAGTGACAGTGTGGTGAATGTGGCACGGCGTGGAATGGAGATATTGTTGATTATTTTTGCCATAACAACAAGGAACAAATTGTTTAGTTCCTCTTATTTCTCAGCTATATAATAATAATAATAATAATAATAATAATAATAGTTCCAAGCAACGATGAGCGGGCCCAAGCACCTTCCGCCATTGCCACCTGGGTGTTGTCAACTTGTGTGTTATTTGAGAGTGTTAAGACCTACAAAAAGCCATCGCGGCCTGGGTGCACCACCCAACTTTCACAATGCACAACTTTCACACTTCACGATATATAGAGCTAAATATGTTGAGTGCGTTAGTGTGTGTGTGTGTGTGTGTGTGTGTGTGTGTGTGTGTGTGTGTGTGTGTGTGTGTGTGTGTGTGTGAGACATGTGAAGGTTAGTGTGTGTGAGAGAGATATAAATTCCCTAGGAGGAGTATATCAAAATCCATCAGGTGCGTTTTTGTGAACAACCCAAAATAACTGACTTTCTGTGGTGTTGAGCCCAGGACATGCAGTGCAAAAGTTGTGAGATCTAAATCTGTACCAGCAAAGTGTGCATGAGCTATTTGCAAAGTGTGCATGAGCTATGCAGTAAAATCTCATGTCAGGGCCCCTGAGGGCCCCTGAAGGCCCTGTGCCACGTCCGGATCCCAGACTCTGATTTATCCTCATGGCAGCAGATTCCAACCTGTCTGCCAATGTCCATGAGCTTTTGAGCATGTTAAGACCCCAAAAACCCAAAATGGTCAAAAAAAAATCCTTAGGAAAACAAAAAGGGTCCTGCGCACCCTATAGTGCTTGGGCCCTAAATGATAAATGTATTAAACTGTAGTTGTGGGGGTCACTTATATTATGGCAGCTATGAAACGCTGTTCCTTAAATAAACTGCAATCAATACATTATTATATTGATATGGAAGTTGTTACTATAATGCAGTAGAACCTGCGAATTTATAAAGCTGCTTCCCTAGGTCCTGACCAATCAGAATCTAGAATTCAATAATGCTGTTTGGTTTGTTAACTGCAACCACAAATAAAGTTAATATGAATAGTTATGAATAAACAAAATAATGTCTTCTTTTTCCTGTTAACACAATATGTTGTAAATACATAACAACAACAACAACACTAATAATAATAATAATAATAATAATAATAATAATAATAATAATGTCATCACATTACTGCATGACAGTGACGTACATTGAACAGCATTGCAGCTTGCACAGACGGGTCGTCCAGGTTCTCCAGTCCATTGGACGACAATCTCACCCTCACAATCTGCATAGTTTTGTACAGCTTGTCCACGTCTGTAAAGGCAAGCCGACATAACGTCACAAAGAGACCCCTCCGTGCCTCATTTCACGCTATGCTCTGATCTGACTGATCTGATCTGAGACTCACCTCCGTAGCAGACGAAATTGTGCTGTGCGGAACAGCTGTCATTCGTCCATTGTCCAGAATTTCCCGCCATCACACCGCCGCAGTCGCCGCTTCCGACGCTCAGTGGTCCTAGTAACCAGTTTCTGAAACAACGGCTCCACTGGTCAGACCACTGCCAGTTGTCTAGGAACAAGCCGATCCAGACAGTAACCCTTCTACCGACAACATTGTTCACCTGGTTCTGTTCCCACGGAGAGCGGATGCGGGCCAGGTCAGTGTAGGTGCTCCTGCAGTAACTCTGAGCATCCTGCCATGTTTTGGTAATGTTGATCCTGATGTAACCTATCCCTTCTGTAACAGAGTTCACAGAAGCAGAGTTAACCACATCTATCCAAACTTTCAATAGGGTTTATGAGCATCAGTTGACTCACCGCTGTAGCACACAAAGTACAGTAGTGTCTGACAATTAGCATTGCTCCAAAGTCCGTTCATGTTAGACACGCATTGTCCGCTGCCGCTCGGCATCCCTATTGCCCAGTTATAGTAATCGGATAGAGGCTCATCTCCCGTAGACCAGCACCAGCGTGTACTGGTCGCTCTTTGGAGCCCGATCCATAATACACCGGTGTAGATAGGATCCACCTGACTCATCACACTGGACACATTATTCACACTGTCCACAGTGGCCAGATCAGTGAACCGTTTTCTACAATAGACCTGAGCATCTGTCCAGTTTACTTGATGTCTTACAGCATGGTAGCGTGAGACAGGCTGCAAAGGCGCGGCTAAAAGAAGGATGGTTGAGATATATATGAATATATGAGGATAAGCAGATAACTTAACAGGAGCAGTACCAAAGACACAATCAAATGACTTCAATACCCACCTCCGTAGCAAATGAACGGATTTAGGACTGTACAAGGAATATCGTCCCATTGACCCGAAGCAGAAATCACCATGGCAACGCAGTTATTAACAACATATGTCTCATGGGATGATGTTGTAGTCCAGTAACGGAATGGAAAGAAGCTGTTATCAGACCATATCGCCGAGATCAGGCCGACAAACGCATCACCGGATACCATGGACATAAGCTGTTGCTCTTCTTGGATGCTTCTGAGGACGGCGATTTGTGTATAGTGCTGTCTGCAATAAGCCTCAGCGTCTGTCCAGTTGAGACCAATTTGGACAAAGACAAAATTACTGGTTGCAGTTGGGGAGTCTGTTGGAGAATAGAATAAAAAATGCACAGTGTCAGTAACGAGCTGAATTTTTGTAATAGAGACAAAGAAGCTGCTATAATATCAGTGATACATATGATTGGAAAATAAAATAATACAGTGATTGGGTAAAGGCTTATGATGAATTTCTGAAACGGTCTTCAGAGATAAAGCAGGCTAGCTTTAAGCTGTTCAAGCCCCAAATCTACTGAAAGTACTGTACTTTGAATAAAAAAAAAAAAAAGAGTATCATGGAAGTGATAGTGAAAGATCATCTTCTGGATAACCGCCAGGTCAGCAGTCTGACCCATGTTTGTGGTTGTGTAAATGAACAGAAATGTACTCAAACTCGAGATGAAATATTATAATATTTTGAGATATTGGATTTTTGATTTTCAATAACTGTAAGCATAATCAAAATGAAAAACACACAAAGAGGCGTGAATCAAGAATATGTGAGAGTTTCAGTTTTGAAATTAAATTAGGGGAAAAAATGTACTTTTCAAAAGAGGGCAAATACATCTGATTGTTTTAGTAAATTAAACCTTGTGTGTGTGTGTGGTTGGGGGGTTCTTTTATCAAAGATGCAACTTGTCCAATCATTCTTTTGCAAAAAAAAAAAAAAAAAGGTAATTTAAAACCCAATATTGGCATAACATCAATATTCGTGATGGCAAATTGTTGTTGTATAGAGAGGAATAAAATACAGGGATATAACTGTGTGGTATAACAGAACATTTGCTTTATGTCAGGTCACACATGTTGGACGAGAAGACCTGGCTTGTCTCTGCTCTAATTCATCTCGAAGGTGTTCTAACGGGTTGAGGTCAGGACTCTGTGCAGGACAGTCAAATTCTTCAACACCAAACTCGCTCATCCTGGTGTGGGGTTGTTTTTCAAGAGCTGGGCTCGGGCTCTTACTTCCAGTGAAAGGAACTCTTAATGCTTCAGCATACCGAGACATTTTGGACAATTTCGTGCTTCCAACTTTGTGGGAACAGTCTGGAGACGGCCCCTTCCTGTTCCAACATGACTGCACGCCAGTGCACAAAGCAACATCCATAAAGACATGGATGAGGGAGTTTGGTGTGGAAGAACTTGATGGTCCTGACCCCAAT